>PQWD01011979.1:0-117293 GCA_019425675.1 Leucinodes orbonalis
AGTTTGACGTGTTTGTCTGTGTGTCTGTGTGTGAGTCTGTGTGTCTGTCTGTGGCACCGAACGAGTACAACATTTTGATTTTAGTTTTTTTTTGTTTGAAAGGTCATTTAATCGAGCGTGTTCTTTGCTATGTTTTATTAAAATCGGTTAAGCCGTTTAAGAGCGGTCCCCCAACGCAAGGTTTTTTTTAGAATTATTAATAGATTCTTAGGTACTTTAACATTAAGTTCTTTTATTATTTTTTACTTTTTAAAGGGAAATTACCTAAGTTCTTGTGTCGGGAGTTTTTTAAATTTTAAATTTATGAACCGCTTACAACATTTTTTTATAAATGACACGATAAGTAACCTGTGTAAGATTTGCTGGTGTAGTAAAGGCTTCGTTTGAAAGGGATTGGAAATTTTATCCAGTAACTAAAAATATGTATTAATATAAGTAACATACATACACAAAAAATAATTGTCTACTCCATTCCTGTGACTCCTTGCCATGTAATTCAATCTACCTTTTTTGTATATGAATGAATAATAAATTCTGTATATGAAATAATGAAAATAAATAGAAATATCACGTGAAATCTGCATCACATTGTAGAATATCTAATCTTATCTATAAACTATGGTGATACAGCTTAACATGGGTTTGTGCAGAGCTCGGGCGAGCACTGACCGCGGCCTTGCGCGCGAGCGCACTTAGCGTCGTCGATGAATGTCGCGATAACGCAATGCTATCACCCAATCTATTTCATTATTAAGCCCGGCAAATAAAAGCCGATGATATACCTTTGTATATATCCAACGCCGCTTGTTTCTAATGCATTATGGACATTTTGATTGAACGATTACGATGGGTAGGTTTGCATTAATTGGAACACGGTTTAATAGAGATATGGACTAAGAGATAAACTGAGCCTTTTTAGATTTGTCAAATCGGCATAATACTGCCATACATTTGGTATTATTATACAAATGAGGTTCTTTTACGATAACGCTGTGAAGGCTATCGGCCAAAAGTAAAAGAGCATTAGAGAAAACGGAACTATGACTCTACGGTGTTAATCAAACAAGTGTATTAATACACGCACATGTATTTATTTTGATGACAATAAATAAGGATTTGATATGTGGCCATACATTACGATAGAACGAGGTACTGAGATGAAATAAATTTCATTACAGATTCGTATTTGAACCCGGTCAGAATAAATAAATAATTAGCCTGTTATATGGATAAACATACTTAAATACATATAGTATATATTTATGTAGTACGTTTATATCTATAGTATTACACTAATATATAAAACACCCTAATTACCATATTATATATAAAACACCCTAACCAAGACAAACAGACATGTTTGCACACAATGATTGTACTGCTCTGGGATGAATCTCGTAACATTAAATGCGTTATAAAAAAATTCTTACAGGAAAATAATTTTAGGATTTGTAAATGTAATAACTAGTGACACTTAACAAAATAAGTCAAATAAGTATGCTAGGTTACCTTGGAGTAACAAAATAAAAGTAAGTTGTATCACCTCTAGTTCGTAGAGAAACAAAACTGACATTTAAGTTACGTGTTCATGTGTGAAATATTTAGCAGAGATTTCTAGTCAACACATTTTTAGTGTAATGAAACAATGTATGTACATATGATGGATATATCCGACTGCGGCGGTTAAAGGGAGATAACTGTACCTTCATAGAAATAACCGATTGGAATTTTAGTTCATATTTACTACAACTGTTTTGTGGTAAAAAAGTGTGTAGTAAGTTATGGATAAAAGCTATATTGCAATATTTTCTCAAAACATGTTGTTCACTCATGTATATGGTTACATTTTATAAATGGAGAACTAAATAAGTCGGGACTTAATGTAAGTCCCAAAACGCAGAACTATCTGCACATAAATCTTTGTGCTTTGCGTAACCAAACAAAATCCAGGAATCAAACGAAAAACCGCAAAATTAATTATATTTCTCTTATCATTAATTCTGCGCGAATAACCAACAGTCGTCGAAAAAATGTTAATTACAATAAGTCTACTACATATTACCTAGGTCCGAAACTAGTTCAGCTAAAGATAAATAAACAAGTGAACCTGTTTAAATATATCAAGGCGTCAGTTTTCGCTTCGTCCTTGGTAATCGCCACAAAAACTGAACCAGATAACATTGGAATTTCTAAATAAAAAAGTAGGCGGCGCTGTACTGAAAGAACACGCGTTACCCTTAAAGCTTGTACAGTCGTTGTGAGAGCGGATAGATAGAAATGACCTCTATGGGCATCACGATAAGAGTGTGCCGTGGATGTGGCCTAGTGGGTGCAACTGCGGAAGCGGACTAAATTCCGTTGTGAAGAAAACGGCCTTACATTGTTTATCTGTTACCTTACATACGACCATTTAAATATTTGTTTAGACGTATCATTGTCCTATAAAACATATCTACATTTGCTATTAAGTCTATTATAAATAATGTTTAAATGCAATTAATGTATCTACAAGGCTTTCGTAACACCTAGGGTTTGATCCCCGTGAAGTACAAACATTTATCTGCATGAACACATCTGTGTGTATGGTTCTCGGTGTTTTCCAACTATATAAGCATCTCCAGGAGTCATCTAACTAAAGATTTCCATTGAGTCTCGATTCGCCAGAGTTACTATTTTCATAAACATGAATAACTACGGTAGACTTCGGTGTATTTCGTATAGTATGAGTAAAACCGGATCGTTTAACTTGGGCGTGATGGCTTGGATCTCTGGTAGATTTATTTATTTATAGACTTATTACTTACATTACTACTAATAGATGTGCAAAACAATGTGAAAGTTGTATACATATTGTTATTATGAGTTATAGAACAAAGATGTAGTCTCTTCCTTCGTCGCGATTCTGATTTACACTCGTAAGATCTTCAACATTTTATTATAAAGGTAACGAACAAAATAAATTAAGCAACTACTATATAACTTTATACTGGTTAATCAAAAGTTATTTCAGAAGAGGCTTATATTGCTAAAATTTTAAGACAGTTATAGATGCGTTCGCTAACAAACGCAGTCATCGTTGAGAGAGTTAGGATAATCTTAAAATATCTGCTGTAAATTTAAATAAAAAAATTGACAAAAATATATAAATTATTATTAAAAAAAAAAAAAATAAATATAAGGAAGGGATATATTATATAGATAGTAAAGTATCTATCAGCTGTCTTTGAAGGTTACACATAGTCGACATTCGTATGGCTACACTACATTTAATACTTAAAACCTTGACAAAGAAGTTATGGACAGCTTTTATATCATTAGGTTTGTAAAACATCAAAAATTTTTTATGTACATACTTGTAAAATAATTCCTACATACTTTTTATTTTATCTAATCATTGAAAATCAACATACTTTGGCTTTCAGTAATTCATTTGTTCACCTTTTACAATTGAGGATATTATCACAAAACAATTACAAGTACTTCAAAAGAGTGCCTACATTACCCAAATAACCATATAAATAACTGCTTGGTATCGCTCCCCCTAATTCGTTTTATTGTTCCCTTATTATGAATTAATTTATTCTTACATTTTTAATAATGTTTTCGGGAAAACCTGAATGTATATAATATGACTAGCAGTGAAATTTTAAAATTAGAATTTCGTTAAATAAAAAATAAAATAAAATGATCAGTAGCGCGTTGATATCGCATGTACTAGAGAATGTTGATATTGTGAAATGACTGTCCAGTATATATATCCTTAAGGTTAGTAAAGATATAAAACGCATTTAACGTTATTTTATAGAGGCATTTTACAATTATTAATAGCGTAACGTGTACTTTTTATGACGATAAGTGCCTGTTTAATATTAATTCATTAGTGGTGTCATTTTTCATGTCCGTGTACTAATAAAATTTATTGATTATATTACTGTTTCGATTTATATCATCTTGCATCTACAAGAATTAGCATGATATAAAAACTCATATCACACGACTACAAATTTCGTGTATAGGTCATATTTTTGTTAAAAAACTTCTTGAGCGTAGATTCCGCAATTTATTCGTTACGGGAATCGTGGTGTTAATTTTTTGTTATGGTGCAATTATAGATTTGATTTAGGCCTTGATGCATTTTGTACCTAAATGCTTCAGGTGTTGTAAATCTTGTGTTCTCATTTTAGTATAGGCCATGAATACTCGTATCATGTAGTTTTCGCGTAAAAGTTACATTCCATTTGTCTGTTTACAACATTTTACTTTTTGTTACCTCGGAGAAGTTAGAACTGGAGATCGGAACCGATCTACCATGGTGGGGACCCACCCCATTAAAATACGTAGTGTTAAAAAATTATACGATTCTTAACAAAGAATAGCTATCATATATGTAGGTAATTTCGATAATAGTAAATAGTAGCATTGCATATTTTAATTTGTGTTGACATTTCTTTAATCCTATTTGAAAAACAATAGAATCTGCTCTCAACACATAAAGCTCGCACACTCATTTAATTTCATTTTAGTTACGTGAAGTCGTAACACAATGATGTCATTGACCCCCTGACCTCACTTAGGCTTTGGCTAATCAAACCTAGCCGTGGTACATCGAAATGAGCCTCTGGTGATATGCACTGGGCCAGCAATAATTATTGGCTAAATCATGAGTCATGTTAGTCTAGAAGTGAACTTTATGTTTTAATTGTAGGTATGTATTCAGAATGGCACATTGACAAATATTAATAATCAGATATGCACCATGCCCTATTTTCTCAAGTTCTTGTCATTAATTTTTGTTTAACGAATGAAAGTTAAATAACCCCAATCTAATTAAAACCAGAGTCAGCACGTTAGTTACAAGCTCGTTATGATTGATTTGCAGGCCGTAGGGAGCGGAAAGAAAACCTCATCAATAACGTATAAAGGGCACCTTGGCCGACCAATTTCACGGTCGTGTATACAGTGGGCGTCATATGTTAATAATTAAAGTTTGTTGACATTTAATGTTACCTTTATTTACTCCTTGATCAGTTACAATGACATTGGTGTTTTTATTATTGCCGTGTTGATTATAAATTACAGATGAAAGTAACATGGTATCATCAATTGAACTTTGTTTATATTTTTGGTATGAGTAACAAAGAGTAAAATGTTTATATGTACGAGTATATATTATTATAGTAGAACTAGTTCAACTGGTAAAGGTATAATGCTTTAAATAGGTATACAAGATTCATAAACATTCATTCAAATGGTTTTGGTCTAAGGAATAAGTAAATATGTACCTAATAAAATAAAATGTTTTATTATACCTACCTGTGGCCAAAATGGTAAATAAATGTCACTGTATTCTAAATACTGGGTATCGATAACTTCAAATCCACAGATTTTCCAATACAGGAGATGGGGCAAGCCGCGTTTAAAGTGCGACAAATGTAAGCTCAACGAGCATACACTGGCTACCAGTTTATGCTCTGTGAGACGAGCCAAGACGCACGAATAATAGAAGAAATTACCGTTTTTTCCAAAATGCCATCCTGTGCAATTGTAACATGCCATCATCGCAATGAATCAGTAAATTTACCAAGAAATATAATAACTTTTCACAGGTAAGAACCTAAAAGAAATTGCGACACTGGGACTGCCTATAAACTTGGCGGCTTGTCCAGTCTAATTGTATTCGGTAATTCGGATGTCTGTGTTCAAATCTATACATATAAATGAAATTGGAGTGTCTGTTTGTAATATTAAAATAATATATTTTTTGTTAATGCATATAAATATATTATATACGGTACATAACATATTTTTTAAATTTATGTCTGTCTGTTTTTACGGGTAATACTGCGAGAGCAGCTAGTAACAAATATTTGAGTAAGTGTGTTTTAAATTTACTTTAGTTCTATTAAAGTTAAGATTTAAAAATTCAAAAAATGTGAGAGAATACTGTGTGAGAGTACTGTCCTAAGGACTGGAAGGTCGGCAAGTCGCCGTCACTACCTGCCCAGTTTACAGCCGCGAGCTTTTATAAGTAAAGGCCTTCATAGAAATATATAATAATATGCATTTGTATTGTATATATTTATTTTTATATGGTTAGATATAACGTATAAGTCACACACATACACACAAACACTCACTCGCATACTCACACACGCATGCATGTAAAGTACGCAATAGTATAAAATAAAATATTTTAATCTATAAAGTGTATTCTTTCAATTTGTAAACTTTTTCATTTGAGAAAAATATAAAGGATGAAATGGCAATCCGCACTGGGCCCGCGTAGACGTCTAGGGACTATACACCATTTACGGGTAGGCTCAGGACCCTCGATGGGACGTATAATGCGAGATGATGATGATGTTTGCTCTGATAAACATATTTTTCAAATGAAAAAATAGGTAAGCTTTCTGGAAAGTACGTACCTACGCTATACCCACTTACTTTCGTGCTTGGTGTATATCTCAATTTGTGATAAGTTTATGCAGTGGTATTGCAGTATTGTCAGAAGACAGATATGGAACTAATATAATATATCTATAGGGCTGGTAAAAATGTAAAGTGATGTATAGCGATGGGAGATGATAATTTTACAATCGTTAGTTCATTCTACATTATGATTTACTTAAATATTAAATTCATCTTTAAACTTTTACATGTTTATCTTAGTATCATTTATTAATATATTTCCGCTGCTCGCGCCGCTTGTCGCCCCGCTTGTCTCTGACTGCAGCTCGGCAGTACACATGACATAATAACAGTAATATTTCGCCCATGCTCGATGCCCGGTCACTGAGTCTGAACTTGACGACCATTTTGATTACCAATCAGAATGGGCCTGCGTTCTCTTTGAACCGTTCGAAGGTTGCAACACAATAAGTACTTAAATAGTTTCCGAATATTAGAAGCGCGAGCAAATACAAAAGGAATTGTCTCATATTTATCAACCTCTTACTGTAGTAACTCCTATCATTAAAATATTAAAAACGACTCAATGAAATATATAATTATACAAGCGGACCCCGGCGAACATAATTCCTTAGAAGTAATAAATGGGTTTTTGAGTTAAGTGCAACTATAATACATAATGTAATTATAACATCACTTTCTTTCATATGTAATTACCAACCTCATAATTTTCATTTCGTTATATTATAAAGTCTTTATTTAGTTTTCACATTTATTAAGCTTAAGCTATAACATTTGAGCAACCAACAGAGTCCACTACTGATTAAAGGTTACCCCTGAAGAGAACCTGATTCCGGTCTTGAGAAGCTGACCTAACCTGCAAGTGATGTATCCTGCTACTGAATAGCAAACAAGGCTCTTTTATCCGTTGTTGGAAGAAATTGCAGCAGTATATGGCTGTACCTAGGAGATGATTTTTTTGTAGTTTTCGGCCAACATATAACTTTCTTAATTGAATTGTGACAGCCCTGGAGCGTTCCAAGTACACTTACGCACGTGGAACACAAATGCTACATAATAGACGGATTTGTGTAGTTGTGCCTGCTTAGAAATAGTTATTATTACGTTTTCAACTTAAACACCGACTTCCGCTGGTAATGCATTGATTTTCTAGGTTTGTTCAAATTTAGGTGGTCTTTATCATTTGTGAATATCTCACGATAACTACTATAGTGGTTGATTTGTTTTGCAAACCTTTGAGCAAATAGGAATCTGGTTTTTTTGTAAACTATAAATAATTAGGGGCTTGTGTATGTTTATATAGTAAAAAACTGTGACGCAACATGGTCCCGTGCTCTGAAGGGCAAGTTATATAAAGAGGCATCAGGAAATGTCCCATATGGCAATCGATTTAATTAACTGAATTAGATGCTCAATGATTAGATTAGATGGCGACCAAACCAGAGTTGGTCTGCGTATTCAATAATTAGACTACTCCATTTTACTTTTTTCAAGATACAAAAAGTTAAATAATACTATCATCCGCCTATAACGAGCCATTGCAGGACACAGGCATTCCCGTACAGCATAGCTATAGAAAGATTGGGCCGTAACCCACCACGCTGGCCTGGGTGTTTTCTATGAATAATATGAATGTATTTATAAAAAAGAAAGTATGAAAAAGTGTGTTTATCCGTTGTTTAGTATCCATATAACAGGATTCGACTAGGATTGGGGCTAGATGGCGATGTGTGTATGTCTGTGGATAATTTTTTATTTATATATCTACTCAATACGCATCAAGTATACTTTTCATTTAAAAATAAGGTACTATGATGTTTTCTACACACTGTAGAAGAAGAAAATCCAAGCATAAAGGAGGAAAATTACATATACGTTTTTGTTTGATAACGTGTGTTTAAAATTCAACCAGAATACATTTAATACATGATTCTATTGTTAACAATCGGAAAGCACGTTATAGTTTTTTAAAACGACCTCCAACCCTAGTGAGCTGTTAATGTTTGATGAACTAATGTGGCGTCATACTTAAGTAAATAATACCTAAACGCATCAAGAAAAAACTCAAACATGACTTCCGATCATGAATTTCGAACGAGCAATTCCATTACTGCGCCGACAAGGAAGAGTAATTGTATATTTGATTTTTTACTGAAGATAAAGTGGCTTTATTAGAAATTAGTACGTATAGTTACACCATTAGGTGTCCACTGATACGTACTGTTAAATATTACGCTAAGTACTAATGCCTATCTCTAAGAGATAAAGGTTTTCATGTGTCTATACATCGAGATACTCGCCTAAATTTGTATAACTGTGAATTTAGATAAATCGGTCACACTGAACTATGAAGCCTTAGAAAATCGGGTAGATACAAAATTGACATACCACGATGAAAACGTATCCTAAGGTAATCCCGATAAGTTATGGAATGTTAAAAACCTACTTAAGCCCTAACCACTAGCTGAGGTGAAAGTTAATTAACCTTAACCTAACCTATTTATAACTTCTATGTAACGTTAACTATATATCGTTGGTCGAAATTTGAAAACTGCGATTGTAAAATACAGCCAATTTTAAGACGCCGCATGTAGGGTGACGGGAAAAGACACCTAGGTGTGGTGCCACATCCTTCGAAAAATACAGGGTATAATACCTTAGTGCCCTAATATCAGTAACACAAAGTTAGAAACTTGTAAGGTTAGCATCATTGAATAAAAATAATTATTTATTCATTGTTTATCCCGGATAGGTAGCATGCATAGTCATGTCAAATAATGAATAATTTAATGATCGACCACTGATACTAGGCATAAATATATAGTAGCTGTAATATGTTACGTAGGTGTGTTAAAATATATGAATGTTGTGTTTCCTTGGTCATTTTGGTAAGTGCAATGGATACTTAAACGATCCTGAAGGGCAGGATCACCCGCTTTAATCATATAGCATTGACTGTTAGTCACTTTTTGCTAAACGCAGATCGAAAACCAAAACTATAATTAGTAAGTAGTTACATATTATTAATTTTAATTAATTTAAACTTTTTAAGATTTTATAGTGATATTGACTTCAACCACACAAAGAGAGTCGTGTCAATAATATATTTTACAATGGATAGTGCCTTACAATGCTTGTGCTTGAGCATTATCTTGAATTGTGTGATATAATATTCGTATAGGCAGTGTACAGTCTCATTGTAAGTGCAGCAGGGTGAGGCGACAAAACCAGTTCTGATTTACCAGATCGTGAGGTATTTTAAACTTGAATATAAATAAATTCACAGATGATAAAGAACTTGAGAGCACAAAGAATATATCTATCTCGATACATTCGTGCTTCATATCCATATCAAGTAATCACTATAATTATATCGGTGCAATGTTTTATACATTTATCAATTACTGTCAATGTTTGAAGTATGTTCTATAATAAACTGATTATATTTTAAGAAAACAATGCACATACAAAATTAAACATCACCTATGGCGTATGCTATGCGTAGTCGAGAATATTAAAATGATAATAATATAATAAATATCAACTGATATTCACATCGCGCCATCTAGCCCCAAGTTAAGCGTGTATTACAGGTACTAAGCACCTGATAAACATACTTGTATACACTTTTTTTAGATAAATAAATATTATATATAGAAAGCACCCAGACCAATACAACCAGACCATGCACACAATTGTTTGTAATGCCCGGGGATCGAACCCTTGGTGTAGTAGCCGACGTCTCACCCATTACACCAAATGCAGCTCAAAGCACACAAGAAAGGCGATCAAATCAGTGAATGAAAGCAAAACATTTTATTCGGGGACGAGAACAATGTCAGTCATTTTTACTGACTTAGATCTTGCAGTGCTTCCTGGTTGAGTTAGTCACTATTAAACATATAATTTGACCAGGTGGGAACTTTCTGGTGATCGCGATTAAATTGTCGCTGTGGGGCAAGTCACTGCTTTAAAGATGAGGGCATTCATTGTAGCTAAAAATTACGGAGTATAAGAGTCCTGACATCTGTTGTCTCGGGAGACGGGCGCAGAGCGTCATCGATGGAGGATTATTACTGTCTATCGTTGTTGGTCTCCTTCTATGCCGCTCTGTAATGGTCAGGCGTATCACTTGCCATCAGGTGAGCGTCACGAAGTCGTAACATTAAAAAAACTAAGGTTGAATTTATGTACCCTTGTTTCGGAGGCCAAGACTCACTTCGAGTCGTTGAGCCGGCGAAAAGTAAAGTAAATTATGTAAGGATCGTTTAAAATTTAGTAAATTATTTATTATTTGGTTTAACTTGAACTAAATAATCATTCATTCATCATCGAAGTATGCTGAAAAATTCACCAATCCGATTCCATACAGGTTTTTAAATATTTTTTTTTGTTGCTATAACTGCATAATGTGATTAAGTCGCACTATTTAAAGATTTTGGAATTATTACGCTCTATATGTATCTTACCAGTGGTAGATTTATTTAAACTTTGGTGGCCTTTCTCGGCATAGAATTAAATATACTATGATTGACAGACTCAGCAACTGATGCAAAACTTTATCCTTCGAATAGCAAATTATACACGCAGTGGGCAGAGCTTACAACAAGGAAACAATCTTTAGTTATTGTAACTCGTCAATCGATGCAGAGTTTATATGGGATATAAAAGTCCAAGCCCGAAGCCGCTAACAAAAAAAAGGTAAAAGTAGATCATGTATTGACCGCCCAGCCCTGACGGTCGGTTAATAAAAAGAATGCAGCAGGAAGCGGTTAAGGCTTCAACTAGAGCAAAAATACTCTTCATCGAGCCGGTCCGCTCTGTAAAGAGCATACTGACATTTATACGCCAGTCGATGTTTACTTTTTGGTAAACTGTCACCTGCCCACTCATCGGTTTCTGGTTTTGAAAATATAATTAAGAGAACTATTAACATTTATCAACATTGCAAATTGATATCTACGAGTTCTATGTGTGATCATTTATTCCCTGTCTAATTAGTTTCTCGGGGATTCTAAACGACAATAATTGGGCAAGTGTCGGAAAATAATTAGGTAGGTCTATATTATCCTTGAAAATGATTTAATATTTTCGGTAAATGTTTGCTGTTAAAAACTGTTTACGTATATAATAAACGCCGTGCCAGGTTACTTTTAATGTGATCTGGAATAGGTTTTTGTAGCTACTTATTTTAGGGAATTTTTTATCTACTAATCATTTTCATACTACTTGATATACACTTAGGAATTATTGTACGATTCCTACACTACCATGGAAACGCTATGACATATCGATTTACATTTTGAATTTTTCATTTATTAAATTTATTTCTGTTAGAAACATGAAAGACAATATCTTTAGATTTAAAGTTAATTACCCACTTTAAACGAGACTCTTTTTCAAAGACACAGGTACCTATCAATGTAGTTTAGCTAAGAACTAAATTAACTTAGACAATAACTATTACCTATGCAATAAAACAAAACAAAATATATGGTATCTGAAAAGTCAAGTATATTAATGTTTAAATTTTATACAATTTGTTAAAATGAAAAGTCAGACACACTTTTACAATAACTGTTAATGACATTATTATTAAAAGGTGAAAAACATATATAATAAATATTTTTTAAGCGTTCCTTGGCCGAGTTGTGCAGTTGACGGGTGTGATTATAACCGTTTAATGTATAGTGTAAATGAGTTGCAATTGGGTGACCTCTAATCAAGGCTTTACATAGGCAAGGAATATGCACAATGGCAAAAAGCAATTAAAAATGGTAAAAACATACGGTAAATATAAAATTTCTTTATTTTTATAGGGTAAGAATAGAGTGTACCTTGATAACAAATATGTCCATGTGGAGACATATCTTAGTAAAACATAAATAAATAAATATTATTAAATTAAATTCCCGAATAGTCACATAATATAATATTCATTCAGATTACGTATTTATGCACGTAACTATTATAAGTATGTGTATATGTGATAGCTAAGTTCAAAATTTAAACAAATTGTATTCAAGTGAATGAAAGAAAATATTACCAGGAGAAAAATCCATATGAGGTTGTAAATCATCTCGTAACCCGTATAGTCTTCTGAGTTATACTGCAGCTGTTCCAGAATACTGTATTGATAAGGACATATCCACAATTCAGGTAGAATTGCCAAATTCATGATTCGTTAAACTATGAGAGTTTAGTTTGAAAACTACTATGTTTAGGTGACACTGTGCAAAACTAAGCGAAGTCTATTTCACTATTCGCTGGAATCTGAAAAATGACTCGCTTCTAGTGCACGAGTGTCGTGCGCGCGCGCCGTGTGCGACTACCCACCGCTCAGCGGCAGCGACCTTGCCAATTAACATTTTATTTTATTAATGCACTTTCTTGTGACGTATCAAGCTCTATCAGTGGTTCAAGCCGCAAACGATCACCATTTCCCGATCGTGACCGATCTCGCAACAAAGAATACACAGATACGAGTAATATCATTTTATTTCAATACTCCATTGCCTTGTAATGATAGCGAGTAATTAGCTTATTCGACACTGACTTCTTTCTAAACAAAGAAGTTTGTAAGAATAATTTATCCTGGAAATTAGCATCCAGCGCTAGAAGAGTTTTTTGGACTAAATGTTGTTTGATTTTTAATATTTTATTGTCCATAGTAAGGATCATGAGCGTATTGGATACCCCCATACTGTGGAGTCGGGTACTGTGCAGGATACTGAGGCTGGTACGATGGGGCCTGTAATCAATGACAAAACATATTATGAATAATAAAATTGTATGTACGTAAAAAATGGTTAAGGATATTATGGACTAAGATCACTCCTTTAGGATTTATAGTCATATAAATATGTATACTTGAAATTGCATAGATGAAAAAACTGTTCTTAAACACTGGGTTAATGTTTCAACCCCAATGATCCTGAACACATTGAACACCAAGATGATGTTACCATGTGTCCAACAAACAATTGTATTTCTGTTGTGTCTGGTATCCCGGCAGTCAAAGTGTTAAGCTTTGTCTCCTATCAAATAATCCTTACCTGATAGTTATAAACGGGCTTTTCCTTTTTGTGATGGTGCTTCAAAATCTCCCCCATGTGGTTCTCCATTAAGTCTTTGACCTTAAGCTTGGTGGAGAGCATATGTGCTGCCAGCGCTTTGTCGAATGCCTTTAGCTCCTTAATCTTGGCCTTGAGCGCCCACAGACCATCTTTTACCAGGTCCATCTTGCCGTCGTCTTCTTCATAGTCATCATGGTCGTAGGATGGTGCATCATACGCCGCTCGAAACAAATGCTGATCCTCTTCGTCCAGTTCTGAGTAACGGGGGATGTGTCTACATATAACTGTAAGGATATAAATATATATTTAAGACTTTTATACATGTTTCAGGTAATCAAACCTGTAGTGAGGGTTCGATGGTGTAGTGGCTGGTGCCTCATCGATCATGCTGGACAAATACCTATGGTTTCTTTGTTTCTATTTATTTTTTAGGAACGAATCTTTAATACCCGTCTTTAATGAACTGTCAGCTTCGGAAAAGGGCATAGGCCTTCTCAGCTGTGTGTGTATGTGTGCACCTGAAAAGCACTTTTGGGCTGGCTGAAGATACGAAATCCTTTTTTATTTAGCTCTAATGGTATTAAGAAGATGGAATTTGGATTGGCAGTATCGTTATTTAGACCTATTTTGGAAATTATTATGTGTACTGGCCACATATGCATACATTCATTGGATTATTAAGAATTTGAAACATTAATATCTACATTCTTTGAATCTGACTATCGGGGGCTCCGATCTGGAGGGCGCAGGTTCAAATCCCGCCACGTGCCAAGGTCATTTCCAATTTTCGAAATTATATGTACGTTTATCCGACGCTCTTATGGTAAAGAAAAATATCGTAAGGAAACCTGCGTATGATGCAAGATTTAAAGGTTGTGTGTGAAGTCGGCCAATCCGCACTTGGCCCGCGTAGACGACTAAGGCCCATACATCTTTTACGGGTAGATTGCCCTTTTCGTACCCCTCGGTGAGGACGTATACTAAGATGATGTGATGATGAATATTATTATACCTATATGCATTAAAAAAAGGTAGGTTTGTAGGTTGAATGCATAGTTACAAAGATGCTTTTTATGGAAATAATTCGTTAAAAATGTTTTATAACAGTGAGTACCTAGACCTACTGTCTATATTAGCAATAAAATACCATATTTTATAATCTAAAATTTATATATAAATGAAGTTTATTCATTTATTACGCGATTAGCAGGTAATTACTTACAGGTAACATTAATTGAGGATCAACAGTAACCACAGAATTATAATTATGTTTAATTAATTAGAAGAGTACCTATCAATGTTATTTTTTTTTGCTTAAATGACCAAATAATAAGTTAAATAAAATATGCGGTTGATAATATGGCAAAGAAGACACACCTCGTGGAAATTTGGAAAATCATTACTTTACTCATTAAAAATGCTAATTAACGTGGATAAATTAATTATAGAGTGGTACTTACCAGGACTGAGAAACATAATACAGTACAATACTTGATATAACATGATTAATTTAAAGACAAATACGTAGAGAGTAGAGAGAAAACTGCGAGCTGCAAACTAAACTAACAACTCGTTACAACTAAGTTCTTGTAAAATAATATAACCCGTCTACCTTCCTAAATTTTTATTTGTGCGGGTGGATTGATGAAGGAATAAACAACATGTAGGTACCGGTACTAATGAAATACATCAAATAACGACAATTTCATTGCTAATTAATACCCATAGGAGTCAGCTTACTTGTCGGTTGCCCCAAATTACCCGTCTCGTCAATGCTAAAATGTCACGTGATCACATCCCAGGAAGTTTCTAAGAGACAATAGAGTTGTCAAATACGTAACAATAAAAAAACAACTCAAAGACTTTTGAGGGTTTTGCATTACTTTCATATCATATTATTATCATATATCGTTCAACAGTTGACATAATTTGATCACGATAGTTCAAATAAGGAAATTTAGATAAAAAGCGATTTTATTATTAAAGGCCATTCAATCAATAATACAACTAACACCGAATTATATTATTTTAATTAATGAGATAATCCGATTTGTGTCATGGTCATAACAATTTTAATAATAGGTATAATGTGATAAGCAAGTTGAAGTGGCAGTGGGCAGGGCACGTAGTGCGTAGAACCGATGGCCGATGGGGCGGAAAGGTTCTCGAGTGGCGTCCGCGTAATGGAAAACGAAGCGTAGGCCGACCCCCAACCAGATGGTTTGATGATTTGGTTAAGGTGGCAGGTAGCAGATGGATGTCAACTGCAAGGAATCGGTCCGCGTGGAAATCATGAGGGGAGGCCTTCGTTCAGCAGTGGACTTTCTAGGTTGTAATGATGATGATGATGATGATAATGTGAAAATTTATAAATAGTAATAGATATTCACTGATACACACAGACCCATCTTTTCCCAACCTAAGGATTTAGGCTGTAATATGGGTACTAAACAACGGAATAATTATACTTTTTTTTATAAATACAAACGTATTATACATAGAAAACAATATAAACAGACATATTCATGCACACAAATGTTTGTACTATTCGGGGATCGAACCCGGAACCCTTGTAGTAAGAGCCGACGCGACATCTCAACCAATTACACCACATGGATCGCTGGACTTACCTGTTTTAAATCAATTGAGCGCACTCAGTAAACAGTGAACTTGTTAAGGTTGTGTATGGATTTTCAAAACTTTGGTAAATACTTAAGTGATTCCTACTTGATCGTAATTTCGCTTTTAAATGCCACATTAGATCAACATATTTTACGATAATACCTACGAAAAAAGATTCACTAATAATGAATGAACTAAAGGATTGTCTAATTTCAGGCCACTGTTAAATGCTTATGGCATTTACATGGTCATTAAAAATATTCTCAATTTTTCATTAAGGGATCGACTACATTTTTAGTTTTCATGAGATCAATAACTCGTATTTAGACCCTAGATAGTCACCTAGGGTATAAATGCTTGCCAGGGATAATAAGATATCAGTGGTCATTGGTGCGAACTGTTGTCTTCCGTACTGGAGGGTGCAGGTTTCAATCCCACCATCTAACAATGTCTTTTCGAATTTTTGAAATTATATGTGCGTTTATCCGACGCTCTAACGGTGAAGGAAAACATAATTAGGAGGAGGGCAATCCTCCTCATGATGTTTTCATTTAATTGTGCGTAAAGTCGGCCAATTCGCACTGGGCCTGCGTGGACGACTAAAGTCTACCTTCCACCCTTCACGGGTAGGCTCGTGCAGTCGGTGGGGACGTTAAACTAAGTTGATGACATTGTCTACAATTCTGAACTATGATCTTCAAGCAAGAAATAGGTAAAATTGAGCCTCTCAAGTAGTTAAGATTTTTTAATTGAATAAAATATAATATTAACAATGCTTATTGTAACCACATAATTATATATTCCGACGCTTTTACGGTGAAGGAAAACATCGTGAGGAAACCTGCGCTCGCTTGCGAAGAGATTCAAAGGTTGTGCGTGAAGTCGTCCAACCCGCATTGAGCCCGCGACTACGGCCTAAACACCCTATACGGGTAGGCTCGTTTAATTGGCTAATGATGAATGATACTTCTATGCAAATGAAAATTCTTATGTCAACTCATCCATTAATGTACACGATTTCAAATTTATTCTTTAAGTCACTGACGAACCGGTACAGACTTAAATATGAATACTTACTCCAGTTTTGATTAAGTTACCAAGTTAGCTCTTATTAGTTATACATATTTGTTGGCAAGACGCACATTCAATAAATTTGTTATGCTAATTACACTGTAATAAAACAAAAAATGTATAGTGACTAAGTGCATATTTATTTACGGCTGTTTATATTAGGAGTCGTCGTAATTATATATCTACTTACATTATTATTATGAATACGATATGAGAACGGTGAACACATTTTTTGTCTATACTAACTTAATTCTAGTCTTATATCTAAGATTTCCTTGAACAACTTGTAATTATAACTTAATCAAACGTATGCCATTTTAAAATACTTGTACATTAAACTAGAAAAAAATGTACTAAGTAAAACATTCTGACTGTTTATTAATGGAGCAGGCAATAATTAATTTATTTAGATTGAAACATGCAGTAAATGGAAAACAGTAATATCACAAAAAATTCTTTATGTAAAACATAATATTAACTTATAGTACGATTTATAGCGGATCTTATAGCCAATACTTTAGTATTTACGAGTAGCATAACATCGTATAATTAGACTAATAACTGTATAAAGCACCCTGGAGACAAAAGTATGTTTTTGGGATACAGAACTGAAGTATCTTTTTAGCATGAAAAGGTAAATACATTGTTTAGGTATTAACCTAAAGGATTCATACCTTGTACCTAAATATTGGGTAAGATTATGTTGCTAGTTTACCTTTACTTTGTTTTGTTAAACCTAGCAATATGATTTTCATTTGTTTAAATAATCCAACGGCATATAAATTAAATTACAGGTGAAATATTATTATAGGTTATACACATGAATTTAATGACTAGGTGGTAGACTCGGTAATACAAATATTTGTATTTGTAATACGGGATGAGAGCACAGTGGCTTGTATAAAATATATCTGTCGTCTCGGGTGACGGGCGAGGGTAGTGTTGACGGTAAAGAATGACTACTGTTACTAATTTTCTTCAACCACTAGGTGAGCGTCGTCCCGTCCACCTCATGTCATAAAAAATATTTGTTTTAAATTTTGGAATACTGTTGGTATAGAAAAAAATGTATACAAATAAGAATAACTTGTATTTGAAACACGTACATTAATGACTTTCGAGCTTATAAATGAAATTTGTTCACTTTTAAAATCGGAGGTTGGAACGATAAGATGGCAGGTCTCAGTAACTAAGTAAAAAATATTTTCTAGTTACTGAGAAGTCTAATGATCTTAGTTAATCAAATAAATTTTGATTGTACCATTTAATTTGCTCGATGGGTCTGCTTATGCTATCTAAGGAATCTACATTTGCGGTTTTCTTAATGAATTCATAGAATTTATCTAAAAACCACAGCGACTACTGATCACCTGACATTGCATCACACGATATCATTGAATAGGTAATTTAAAAGATTTTCTTATCAACTTAATCAGCGTAAAATGTATTTTTAATTAGTCAATGCACGACTAAAAGTCTGCATTTGTAAATGGATAATTTCTGTATATTGCAAAAGATGATAATGAATATGGCGTCAAGATTCAAACGAGGGTGAAAATAGTTGCAGATACTACAAGGGTACGTATAGTGCGCGACAAGTTGAGATGGCAATTTTCTAGTGATGTGACATTACTTACTAGTAGGTAGTTTTTATTGACATTTTTTTTCATGCAACATAATGAGAATTATGTACATGAATAATATAAGAGTAGGATGACAGTAATTTAAATTATCCTTGTATAATTTAGAATATGTGGTAAAACCACTTATAGCTAAGCTAAAATGAACATCATTGATTGCCAAACTAGTGAAATTTAATTAATTTGATGTAGATAAGGCTTCCTACTGTTAAAGGTAAGAAAACTTATAACTAGCGAAGGCATTATAAAACAACGGTGAGCGAGATTGAAATCGATAAAGCCCGGTCGATGTCACTCGTGCAGCACTAATACTAAAGAGTGCGCGCGGGGTACCCGCGAATGAGAGGAGGGTGTTTTTCTTTCCGCCGCGCTCACCTCATACCCGATTGCCATCTCGATCTGTTGCGTACTAACGTATGCATTATCCGTATACGAAATCTCAAGCTTTTCTCTAATACATCGGTACGTAGGTATTAGAAATTAAGGCGATGCTTGTTACAGTGTGAGTAATAGTTAATCAACTATCATCCTTCTTATCATTATATTTCAACATTCTTTTACTAGGTTTCAATTAACTATTCCTTTGTTCACAAGGCACTTGAATAGGTAAACTAGCATGAATATAATATATTAAAGCGAGGTGTTTAAACTATCTTACCTTACTGATTACGACATTTATTAAATACCACAAATTATAATTAATTTAATACTACTTAATGTTAGGGCCTTATCTAAAAAGTGACTATAAGTCACAGACATCCGATACAATTAGACTGGACAAGCCGCTAAGTTTATAGGCAGTCCCAGTGTCGCAATTTCGTTTCGGTTCTTACGTGTGAAAAGTTATTATATTTCTTGGTAAATTTACTGATTCATTGCGATGATGGCATGTTACAATTGCGCAGGATGGCATTTTGGAAAAAACGGTAATTTCTTCTAATATTCGTGCGTCTTGACTCGTCTCACAGAGCGTAAACTGGCAGTCAGTGTATGCTCGTTGAGCTTACATTTGTCGCACTTTAAACGCGGCTTGCCCCATCTCTGTATTGGGAAATCTGTGCTATAAGTATTTATATAATATTTAAATTATTGACTTACAGACATTTGTCTTATATAATACATGGAATAATATCTCACTATGTATGATAATAATTAATATGATTTAAGTTTGTGATATGTTTGTGTAACACAAGGTTATACAAACAGTGCCATGATTAGTTAGGTAACTATAGTACGTTAGTATCTGCAGAAACAGACAAATTGACACTGTTAATATATTATCCATTATAATAAAATTAATTATAATTTGTTGTGGTACGAGTATATATTCATGATATTTATATTACCTCTTAATTAGTATAAACATACTATGTATACATATATTTTATACTTATTTACTAATTCACAGAAGGTAAAATACTTTCACAACGTTTTTTAATGATATAGTAATTATAAAGTTGTTAGAACATTAACATAATTGAGATCAAACTTAAAACACACTTATAAATAGTCACTAGGCGGAAGACAAAATAAATTAAAACTTACTCAAAAATTTATGTACAACTTTTATTACATAATATCAACGGTTACTAAATTTATAAAACAATTATTAATAAATCATGATTTATTGATTTCAATGAAACCCACGGTGGATACAGTGTCCAAATTTTATTAATACTTGTTAGGCAATGTTCTGTCCATTTAACGCACTCTACTGTCAAAATTATTTTATGAGTTAGAACCGAAACCAGAAAAATAGAAAATTACTTCGGATAAAGTTCAAGTTATTAGTTAAAATAATGTTATAATTAGTTTATGTCAGTTACCTGCAATTTAGTTACACACTAATACACAATTATATCTCTTCAACCTATCGCAGTCCACCTATTTTGCGCCAGATCCCGGTTCTCCGCTTTCCTCATCCAGCCTCCACCAGCGAACTTTCGCAAGTCGTCGGTCCATCGGGCCTCTCTACGCTACGCTTGCCGAGACGCGGTCTCCACTCCAGAACTCGTCTTCTCCAGCGCCACTGACTAGCCCACTGCCACTTCAATTTGCTGATCTGACGGGCTATGTCGGTAACTTTAGTTCTCTTACGGATTGAATCATTTCTGATCTTATCCCTAAGAGAGACCCCAAGCATAGCTCGCTCCATTACGCTTTGAGTGACTTTGAACTGGTGAACCAATCCCGCAGTCAGTGTCCATGTCTCAGCTACGTATGTTAACACGGGTAGGACGCATTGCTCAAAGACTTTTGTCTTAAACACATTTATAATACGTATTCGGGATCGAACCCGGAAATTGTGTGTAACCGGTCCCTTAATCATTACACCACGTTGGTCGTTAAATATACACGAGATAAAGACATATGATATATAACTCAAAGATACACGAGTAATATAAAATGACTGCTTTTGCAATACATTGTACGACGACTAGTTAATTTTATTTGTCTTAAGTTTTTTTTTCATTCATATGTTAGTGTTTATATGGCAGTGATCTATGAGGGACAAAAAGATTTCGCAATCAATACAAAATGTTTTTAACTCATTTGTTTTAGAAAGGATTATATATATTCCTACAGGTATTTTGGTAAGGATGTGATAAGTAAATTTGGGACTTACATGCCCATAGTGCATCCTGCTGAACACAAACAAATGGTTTTGGCGATTTGCGCCATGGATTGGTCAGCATGGCATTACTATAGACAAACTTTTCAAACACTATTATTCGTTGAAAAGCTCCATGTAACTCCGCACTGGGTCCGCTAAGGCTGGACAACTAAGGCCTATACACCCTTTAAGGGTAGGTTCGTGCCCTCGATGCGGACGAATAATGAGCTGAATGATGATAACCTTCATCTAAATTTTTTTGTGGATGGATATGGGTTATTATTTTAAACTTCGGATTCCCAAGCCAAGATTACACATACTTTATGGTGTATCCTGCCGAATCGTAAACGAGGCTTTTCCGATCCGCCATCAAACTTTGGAACAATTCGGCGAATGTTGACGCATCAACCTGTCTACTCCCGGTGACATGATAGCGAACAGATAACAATATTATACTTTATCAATTGTTTCTCACGTTCTGGTTGTAAAGAGCTAAGCGGCTTATGTCTAGCAGTAAACATTATGGTTGTAGTAGTTATAATGCATTTTTAACCCTTTGACCGCCAGAGATGCCTTAGAGCGTCACAAACAATAGTTTTCCGTTTCATTTCTACGATAAAAGAACGAAGGGGTGAAAATTTTACTATTGAGACCAGTAACGATTCAATTAAGCGGGTTTCTTCGCCCAACAGTTCATAACACGTGACCGTTAGACCCCTAAAAGGTACCCTACTGAACCCGTTCTAAGGCTTATTAGAAGCGGGTCCGTCTCCGGGACTGTCACAAGGCCTGACGCGACTTGTACAGCTCTTCGTCTAGGTCAAAAGCCGGGTCAGCATATCCTGAATCATCGTAGCGGAGTGACCTGTAAAATAAAGGAGATTATAGCACACCATTAATATTGTATCAATACAAGGGGTTCTTAGCGGGAAAGAGAAGTTTTAGGTTAGTTAAATAGTTGTGTATTATTTACAAAACATGTGTTTATTCGTAATTTAATAAGTAGTTATCATGGATCGTTCATTATGAAGTCATTCAACATTAAACATAATATATAATGTTTTACATAATTAAAGCCTAGTAATTGAGCTTTAAAATGGTGTAAATTGCATGAAAATCGATTCAGTAGTTTAGTAAAAAAGGTTAATGCTAATGACAATGTAAAAAATGTTGAAAATTCATACAATTTCACAGTATGGGGTTATTGTGTTTAAATGAAACAAAATGTGCGTAAGATAAAAAAAATATTCGTGTCAATATTTGGTATTCCCTCCTCTAGCTATCACTGCTCTCATGCGATTCTTCATCGACCTTATCAACTTTTTAATGGTGATTGTGGCTCATTGATGTTTGTCGGAGCTGGATTCCTCGCTCTAACTTTCCTTTTGAGCTCGTCCCATATGTGCTCAATGGGATTTAAATCGGGCTGAGCGCTGGCCAATGCATAGTGTGAATTCCAACTTCGTTCAGGAAATCACGTGTGGCCCGAGCAGTGTGACATCGGGCATTGTCATGCATCAAGATGAAATTTTCCCCAATAAAGCCTTGATAAGGGACAACTTGATCCAGTAGAACATTTTCAATGTAACGATCACTGGTCAGACCTCCTCCCCGGCCTCCCCCAGGAACAAAAACAAGGTCCGTTTTGCCTTCTAAGGAAATTCCAGCCCACATCATGCAAGATCCGCCACCATATGCAACGGTTTCCACAAAGCAGCACTGTGAAAACCGTTCACCGGGACGACGGTATACCCGACCTCTCCTGTCGCTGCCATGGAGACACATCCTCGTCTCATCTGTGAACAGGACTGACTGCCATTGCTCTATGCTCCAATCCAAATGTTCTCGAGCAAAGTGAAGGCGTGCTTGACGATGAGCTGTGGTCAACTTCGGGCCTGTAGCGGGTCTTTTCGGAGTAAGGTTAGCTTCTTTCAACCTTCTTCTAACTGTCCACTGACTGACAGTCACCCCGCGAACTTGACGTAGCTCCTGCTGCACATCTACGCCGGTAAGGTGTCGATTTCGGAGAGAGGTCGAGACCAAAAACCGGTCGTCACGCTCCGAGGTGCACCGGCGTCGGCTGGTATTAGGCCTCCGAGTGAAGGCACCAGTCTCTTGAAACCTTCTGTATACTCTCGAGACAGCGGACTGACTCATATTCAAACGACGAGCGACTTCTCGCTGGTTCAACCCTTCTTGCAACAGGGCAACGACTTGAGCGGCTTCTTCAGGTGTTGTATCCATAATTTTCTTCAAATGACGGCTTTAATTTGCAGAGATGTGTTCAGGTCAACGTCTAATGAGCGACTGATAAGAAAAAAACGATTACAGGGGGTTTTATAGGGGGTTGTGTCGCGCACGTTGTGAATAGAGCGCAGAGCAGTTTACGGGAGGTTGCGTTCAGTTGCATTCTAAGTACAAGTGTTTATTTAAATTACTGATATTATGCTACCATTTGAAAGCCTAATTACTAGGCTTTAATTATGTAAAACATTATATAGAGGTAAAATAAGTCATTTTTTAGTTATATCACTTGTTATGCGTACTTGAGGCTTGAGTCGATTTACTTGCACGCGAGTATACTTGATTATATTTTTTACTGGTATAATGTAAACATCACGAAAATGTATATGGAAACCAACAGGTGTATGTACAACGAATTAAATTAATAAATATATATATTTTTTTAAGTTTATGTAGATATATCATTAGTGCTTAGTGTAGGTAAGTCTTAAAAAAAATATGAATTTGAACTTGGAATTTGACTTTTTATTTAAGAAGGTGCTTTAGTCATGAAATGACATTCGAGTCAATGTATGTACATTTTGTTTCCTGCATAAATATTGTTGTCCAAGATTTAATGGAAACAGCCTTAGGCGGAGTAAGTGCAACTAGCTTTTCGAACTAAATAGTTAATACTTCTAATAATAATTCTATAGTCTTGGTATAAAAGTTCTTTTAAACTCACCCGTTTTGAAATCATTCATACGGAAATAAAAAGCAAAAATTCACACAAATTCTAATTAGATTGGAAAAACTGTAATTAATCTTCTGTTTGTATGAATCTTCTTCAATCCTATTATATACACTTTGCAATATAAGTGTAGCCTCCGACCCAATTTACCTGCTCGTTGAGAAATGTCGCTACTGGAGTCTCGATGAGGAAGCGAAGAACCGGGATATCTGGCGCAGAATGGGGGACCTATGTCCAACAGTGTACTGCGATAGGTTGAAGAGAAGCGTGTACCTGTCGGGGGTTCTGGTACGGCATCGGGAAGGAGGAGGGACCGCGAAGAGGCTCGCAGCAGTGTGGGTCATCGTACCGACGAGACACCACCGTGAAGTCGTGGTGAGCATCAATCAGTTTCTGCAGCCGTGACACCATTTCGAAGTCCGACACCGAAGCCGGCACCAGAATTCCTAGCAACTTTGCGATGGAATGTCTGAAACAAAAATATTAAAGTAAACCATTAAATATTATTTGATTGCATTGACGACCCATGTTGTATAATGGTGGACTCCTTAATTACCTTAACCCTGTTGGTGGCTATTACACCAAGGGTACCGTGTTCGATCCCCGGGCAGTACCTAAAACATCTGTGTGTATGAACATGTCTGTTTGCATTGGTCTAGTTGTTTGTATATGCAGATAAAATATTTATGCGAGATATTCTCCCGTTAAATATGAGTATTATGCACTTACGTTTTTTAGGAAGAGAGGAGTACAGGATTTTTGCTAGAGGATTTACTGAGTATCTGTCGTTGATAGGTGTATCATTTATTATAAGGTGAGCGAACTGGGCATTCCAGTCAGCTAAAAGCATTATTTCATAAACAATTCAACACATCAGCCTATAAAAGCTCACTGTCGAAAGGCCTGTTTTACACATAGAAATTTGGTCCGTTAGCTGTAACCCACCAGCGGGCCCAATGCGGATTGGTGGGTGACAACGACTACATCCTAAGAGAGTAGCCGGGATCGACGTCATAACGTGTCCTACGATGCACGGGATCATCTTACTTTTCTGAAGTTCAAGTCGTTCAGTAGGAGGTGTCCTAAACAAACTGGAAAAATTGCGTGTGTTAGAAAATATGTGATTGTCATGTGCGGTTTAGCCGCGGGTTTTGACACCACCTCCGGATTATGCAGCGATCTAAATCCAACGCTGTTATCTAGTAGACGTTTATTTGGGCTCACCTAAAGCTAAGCAGTTGTGCCTCCCGCCTTTGGCAATCTGCCAGAGCCTCCTTGGTTCTGGCCAGATCGTCACGCAGCATGGATAACTGGTGTTCCGCCGAGGTACGCTCCTGCTCGAAGGTCTCTCCGGTGGCACGCACTTGATCTTTTAGAAGGAGCACCTTGCGATTGTATCGAGCCCGAAGTAGCTCCGCTTCGTCTAATTTCTTTTGGAGCTCCTCGTTTTTGCGAGCTTTCTCCAACGCTGTTATCTAGTAAATAATCAAATTATAGGTAGATTTTAACATATGCTCGTTTAATTATGCTATAATAAATTGTATTTCTTTTGAAACTTAGGCTAAAACCAGCGTGTCCTAACAATAAGAATATTAAGAAAAAAAAATTTGCTTTTTAAATGTTCGATGAAATAAGATTACCTATGCCAAATGAGTTTTAGAACGAGATTCTGCCAAATAAGGGGAACCCGTAACATTGGAATGCTGTAGGTAAATCAATATTTCCTAGTCTTCGATAGATGAACATCCGTGGGATGTTTGTCCTCAGAAAATGAATTAAATTACCAAGTCATAAAAAGGGCTGCGGATATTGAAATATCAACGAGATGTTTGTAAAGCCTTATATTTTGCTTATTTTATGTATTGGATAATTCCAAAACTTTTTTATTTATAACCTAACTTTAGCTTATAATTATGTTGCCTTAGGCTGGAATGTAAAACATCAGCGATGTAAATTTGGGAACAGATACATAGAAAAAACCTATGTTAAAAATTTATTGTTATAATTTTTAACTTTAACATAATAATTCCGTGAGTTGAGAGGGATGATTAATTCAAGAAGATAATTGGTATAGCCTTGTATATAGATCGTTGTAATATCTCGAGTTTAACATAATTGGCATGTTGTTATTTATTGACGTCATTTGAAGATCTGTTTTATATCAAAAAGGTTTATAAGTTATAATAAAAGTATTTATTTATGGAAATATTAAATCAATACTAATATTTGTTATTGATTTAATATTACCGTAAGAACACATTCAGACTATCAAAATAATTTTAAGTTGCATTTCCATAAATATTTATTATACATTATCTAAAATACTTCATAGATACGCTTTTCAATGTTTAACCCTAGATAGATAACCATATTTCACCATACACTAAAGATAACCATACGTCGATTCGACGTGCACTTGTTTAAGTGAGCATATTTTGGTTTCAGTATAAACTAGATAAAAAAATATGTTATGTGTTAATGTATGTAATTGTGTGCCGAGTAAATAAGGAATCTTTAGTATTTATCAAAAATTTACTATAAAAATAAATAGAGAACAAAATAAGAAAATTCTCATTAAAAAAAACTGAAACATAAGGAATCTCTTCGTCAGTTTAACATTATCACTTTTCAAAATCAAGTTTGCTTACTCTCTTTAATATTATAAACCTAAATAAATATAAGTCTTTAGTAATTTTGGACTCAAAGGGACATAGGCCAGGCGCTGGACTTGTGTTCTCCACTAGGATTTGTGCACCTATTGCAAATTGTTTTTGTTATTTCTCTAATTTTTGATGGACAAAAGGCAAAATATTTTCTCTCAGGTATATCTGCTTTTCGGGAGGCTCAGCTTTCTTTTTGATAATATTCCTCATATTTTTTTTATAAGGGTGGGCAAGGTAGCCATTTGATGCCTCATCTCCATTTATGGGGTCATCGAACTTTTGCTGAGTTTTTAAATGAAATATCTATGTTCCGGCGGAGAGCAGCTGATGACACTCTGCTACTTGTTCTACCTTTGATAGCCGTCCAATGATTATCGTTTTTGCCTCTGACAGATTATGCAGTGGCATAATAGTAGAACTCATCATACTTGGCAAAACAGTCTCAAGAATTTCAAGAATATTTTCAGACGCATCTTCAGAAACAGTCACCTCATGCTCTTTGGCATCACTTTAACTTCGTCTTTTAGTAAAAAATCTTCGGATTCACTTCGGATTATATTCTTCTGATCGTGGCCTATTATAATTAAAATTACCAATTACAAATATGTGCAATATTCTCAAAAAGTTGCAATAACATATATTCCCACAAGACAAAAAA
Source organism: Leucinodes orbonalis (assembly GCA_019425675.1). Lineage (NCBI taxonomy): Eukaryota > Metazoa > Arthropoda > Insecta > Lepidoptera > Crambidae > Leucinodes > Leucinodes orbonalis. Next base: position 27,748 of record PQWD01011979.1, read on the forward strand.
CTGACTCTAAAGATAACCATACGTCTTTTCGACGTACAGCAGGTTAATACTACTACACTTACCGAAGCGCTACAGGTGCGTCCTGCAAGCTCCGATGGCCTACTGATTTGGCGGGAACGGCCAGTTTAGGAATGCGAAAAACAAATGAGTAATGTCGATTTTGAAAAATCGAATACGTCGATTCCACGTAGGTTATCTATCTAGGGTTAAGTAACATAAAAATGTGTCACATTCCTCCCACAAAACTTGTTTTTATCATACTGATGTCATGGTCTTGAGCCTTACGGTGCAATTATTTGAAACATAAACTAATCGTAGCAAGCTATAAAAAAGGAAAAATAGCAAATTAATCAGTGACCTGGTGGTCTGACGTTGATTTATTTCTAAAGCATAGAAAGAAAGCATGTCTTAAATACAAGTATGAGCAAGCACATTTTTGCTCAAAGACCATGTCGTGATTGGTCTATTTAGATACCTACGCAGTTCGTTAGACGACAAAACGATGTGCATCGTCACTATAAAGCTCGGAGCCCGCGGAATGACGCGCTGCCGATCCCGCTGCGGCCGTGCCCTTGTATTGATTTTGAAAGCCGCACTGTCTTTGAGTAATGACTTCTTGTAATACATTAATGCATTTTTGTTTTAACTAGCTCCTTCGCAGCTTATGTTTGAATTAAATTAAACCTAATTTATTAATGAATGAATGTTTCACTACAATTATGTCGAGCCACACATTTTCAGCTTTCCACTTTGAAAACTAGGGATAGGCGCATCCAAGTCCTATTTGTAGGATATAAAGTTCAAAAAACGTGGTTGCTCATCAAGGGCCTGTAGGCTCAAAAATGCTCAGCCTGCTATGGAGAGGGCTATGTTGGGTGTTTCCCTACGCGATAGGATACGAAACGAGGAGATCTGTAAGAGAACTAGAGTAACCTACAAGCAGACATAGCCCACAGGATAAGCAAGTTAAAGTGGCAGTGGGCAGGGCATATAGTGCGTAAAACCGATGGCCGATGGGGCGGAATGTTCTCGAGTCCCCGTAACTGAAAACGCACGTAACTCGACTCCCTCTTAAGGGAGTTGCGAGCGAGAAAGGTACCAAAGTTCATGATGTAGATATTTATTGGTAGTATTAGACTTTGAATACAAGCTTACTCTACTAACTTAATTTTCTCCTTTTTTGAATCTATATAGAAAGCCTGTAATCACAAACATGCAACTTTTTCTTCTATTTTCTGAAGGTTGGTGGTTAGAATTTGCCTCACCATCATTATCATCACCATCGGCTCATAAACGTCTCCACCGAGGGGCACGAGTCTATCCGTAACGAATGTTCGGCCTTAGTCGTCCACGCGGGCCCTGCGGATTGGCTGATTTCATACACATCCCTGAAGCTCTTCGTAGGTGTGAGCAGGTTTCCTCATGATGTTTTCTTTTCCCATAAGAGCGTCGGATAAACGTACATATAGTTTCGTAAATACATTGGTACGTGGCGGGATTTAAACCTCCACCATCCACATTGGAAAGCAACAGTCGACACCAATGAGCCACCGACGATCTTTTAAGAAATTTCCTCCCTTAACATAAAATAAATCATTAGGAAATTAGTAATTAAACATAATATTTTGTAAAATAATTTTTAAAACAAACTGTTATAATATTAACGTCAATATCCAAAGAAATACATGTTACGTTGCTTTGGATTCAATATAATATTAGTTCACCAATGAATTTATAGTCCGTTCTAGTAGTAACAAATAAATTTATTCACTTTTCTGTATTTTTTTTTCAAAATTAACTTATTTTTTTATGAGAGTATTATTAAACATCATTAGTATTATTCAAAATAGGTGGCTCAATAGTTTGGTCTGTTGCCTTTCGATCGGTAAAGCGCAGGTTCAAATCCGCTACATACCAATGTGATTTCGATGTATTGAAATTATGTACGTTTATCCGACTCTCTTACGGTGAAGGAAAACATCGTGAGGAAACCTGCGCACGCCTGCGAAGAGATTCAAAGGTTGTGCGTGAAGTTGGACCATCCACACTGGACCCGCGTGGACGACTAAAAGACTTTGGGGGAGGTCAAGTTAATATTTCGGGCACCATCCGATAACCATTGCGATAGTTGCTTGACTTTTGCGATCGTCAATATGAAAGCGAGCGAGAAAAAGCTGGTTAAGTTTTTAATATATAATCTGTACCTTGTATTCAGCGGCATCAGCTAGTTGTGCGTTAAGGTCTCGCACTTGCGCGCGTGCATCATTCAGTTGGATGGTGAGCTTGTCGCACTGACGAGNCATAAGAGCGTCGGATAAACGTACATATAGTTTCGTAAATACATTGGTACGTGGCGGGATTTAAACCTCCACCATCCACATTGGAAAGCAACAGTCGACACCAATGAGCCACCGACGATCTTTTAAGAAATTTCCTCCCTTAACATAAAATAAATCATTAGGAAATTAGTAATTAAACATAATATTTTGTAAAATAATTTTTAAAACAAACTGTTATAATATTAACGTCAATATCCAAAGAAATACATGTTACGTTGCTTTGGATTCAATATAATATTAGTTCACCAATGAATTTATAGTCCGTTCTAGTAGTAACAAATAAATTTATTCACTTTTCTGTATTTTTTTTTCAAAATTAACTTATTTTTTTTTATGAGAGTATTATTAAACATCATTAGTATTATTCAAAATAGGTGGCTCAATAGTTTGGTCTGTTGCCTTTCGATCGGTAAAGCGCAGGTTCAAATCCCGCTACATACCAATGTGATTTCGATGTATTGAAATTATATGTACGTTTATCCGACTCTCTTACGGTGAAGGAAAACATCGTGAGGAAACCTGCGCACGCCTGCGAAGAGATTCAAAGGTTGTGCGTGAAGTTGGACCATCCACACTGGACCCGCGTGGACGACTAAAAGACTTTGGGGGAGGTCAAGTTAATATTTCGGGCACCATCCGATAACCATTGCGATAGTTGCTTGACTTTTGCGATCGTCAATATGAAAGCGAGCGAGAAAAAGCTGGTTAAGTTTTTAATATATAATCTGTACCTTGTATTCAGCGGCATCAGCTAGTTGTGCGTTAAGGTCTCGCACTTGCGCGCGTGCATCATTCAGTTGGATGGTGAGCTTGTCGCACTGACGAGCCAATTTCTTACTTCGAGAAATTGCCTCATCGCGCTCCGCTTGAAGAACTGTGCGAACTCGGCAACTCTCCTCCTGTTTCATATCACCTATTAAAGCTACGATATATACATATTATACGTATTTGGTAGTAGAGTGCGTAACGTGGTTCATATAAACCTTCCTCTTGAATCACTATTAAATAAAGCGCACCAAAATCCGTTTCGTAGTTTCATAAATTTAAGCATCCATAGGGATGTAAGGACTTATACTTATAATATGTAGTGATGCAGATTTAGAAAATTCATATGAATTATTCTGGGAAGTAAGCAATGCGTCGAAAATTTTTAAAATTTAATTCTTTAATCGTTTAATAAGTTATTATGAAAGACTTAAAACGTGATATTTTATAATTGATTAACCCGGCTACTAACTGCCTACCTGTATACTTAATTTACGTCGCAATAAATCCAAATGCAGATCTTTCCTCTGCAATTGTTCTCTTAGAATCCGGATCCTGCGCTGTAGTTGGTAAACAACCGCTGTCTGAAAAATGATGCTATTTGAAGAAAAAAACAATGATAAATGGTCATAGTACAAGATATAGAAAATTGCTTAGTATTGTTATAAGATGAAAATATTATAAAGAATTACTATAAAAGTGCAAGGTGATAAAGTAGAGATGAATAGATTCCAAATACGCTGAACCTTGCTTAATAAAAAGCAAGTAAGTAGGTAAATAGTTTCAAATGGTGGAATGCTCCGTTTGTGAATACAAGAATAAAAAGTTATGGAAAGTATGTAGTTTTTAATAAAAATACTGCACTAATGTCTTCTATTAGTACGATTGGATTTAAATTGAGTAACGTATTATGTAGACCTAATTTAGATACTGTGCTAGCGGTTACTACACAAATGAATTCCAAACTACTTGAGTGTCTATTTAAACTAATTTGCGGACGGCTAATTGCTATTTTAGTAGGTATGGGTCCTAAGTAACAACTAGGTCATGCCAATTGGGAATGATCGCGTCTTACTTCTTTAAGGTAAGGCAAGTCATGGAATGATCTCTCCCTGCGGAGTCTTGGCAGCGTGCCGTAGTATCCGTAATATAGCATCTACACAAAACACACACTCGTTAACACAATACGGTTTATACATTAGTTACTCACTCACCCCGATAACATTTATTTTATTTAACGTCGCACAGGCCTGGCACAGGCCTTCCTAAAAATCATGGTTATTCGAAGATTGGGCCGTTATTTGTGTCGCAGGACTAATGTGCCGATTGTTGATGTATTTGACTACCAACGTCGGGACGGACGAGTTAACGTGTCATCCGAAGCACAAAATGTTTAATTTCAGAAAATCAGATGATACAGTTATTAAAAGAACTATAATAACACTGGGTTATTGACATAAACGGGCATAATTCAACTTTATCTTGAGGGTATTGAATCCAATAATGAAAAAATAGCTTTAATAATATTCTTTCTACACTGTTCTACGCCGGTGAATTTTTTAACCCAAGTATTTGTTATTTATTGAATCTTATTTTTATAGGCGTTTTTAGCCCCAGACCCGCCCTGATGCTAAGTGACAACTCTCGCCTAAAGGTAGATAATCAACTTGGGATCCCGAGAAAGAGGTCTGGTTGCTATTCTGTGACGTAAAAATGTTGTCACAGTATTCACTAATTTAATTTAATACTGTCTTAAACTTTCGCGGCTACTAATTTCACTGCCTATCTCAGTCGCGGCTTAACAAAGATTCAAAGACTTTAACTGTTAAGTATGGTGGGAGAAATATATGGTATTGCGGTATTCACGCAGACAAAATTATACACGATATCCCATATGCACTTTCTATAAAAGCACGTTTCGTTTTATTTTATTACGAAACGGTAATTAAAGCTACAAAAATCCACAGTAAAACCCTAACACAATTGAGCGCTTGCTACTAATGTACTTATACGAGTATGTATAAATACTGTATACTGACCTTGTCAACGATTTTATCGCTCTCAAGTCTAGCGAGTTGCTCAGCGCGGTGGATTATCGAGTCAGTGTGCAGCTCGATACCGATGTCCTGGGTTAGTTCATCCATATTAAGCGTTCTGCTCAAGCGCTCGAGGAATGCCACGAACTGTAACAATCACTGCTTTATGCACGGAACTTTTCCGCCAGACAGGTTGAGCCGTAAATCAAATAATGCCATGATATTGTAATCGCAATGTGACATGACATAAAAGAGTAGCTTTTTATGTATTGGAATAAACGTGACTATGTTACATAAATCACTGAATATATGTATTTTCATATATCTAGTAGCAAGTGTATATATATATATATATATATATATGTAGAAAAATAAGATTAAAAAGGGATGTAGCATCATATTTCCTAATATAATTAATCTACAATATTCTATATTAATTGTTGATTTTACGCACCTACATTTAACTATCTGTTTAAATGAATAAAAATTTAACGATGTCTTAGTTTTGTTTTAAAAAGACTTTAACAGAAAATATTTTTTAAATCGGGGAAAGCAGAATATTTTTGCCAAATGTCCTATATTTTTGCTGTGTTTATTCGGCATCGGAAATTTAGGTGATGGCAGCCCTAACGTTAATCAGTGTCAACAATTCCTGATATAAGGTAAGCACAAAAACGATATTAGTATATTAACTCACAAAATATTTGTTATTGCTTGCGTGTTGTGCAGAGCTTCATGGCTCCAAAGCGTCGAGCTCTGACTGAAGCGTTTACCATAAAATTTGTTAAGGGTTGCCTCGGCTCCCGCACGCAGCTCTCAAGGCCACATTCATAATGCAAATCAAAGCTTTTATGCACAAGCTAAACAAAATGCTATGCTATTATTTCTATTCTTTGGCAGTGGAGTTTAACAAAGGACGTTCTTCTTTATTCAAACGATTAATTGAGTAACGGTTCAATAGCGTCAATTAACATGCTTAAATAGATGGATTTGCTTGTGCATCAGATTAATATACTTAATGAATTTTGGCAGTTTTATGTCTTTGTTAATTTGTTAGGAAGTAAATAAGTAGGTACTAGTTTATGATAGCGCTGATCGTGTAGAATGATAGCGAAGCTTATGAACTTTTGCAAGACCAATAAGAATTAGTTTCCCAAAATCAGTTTGTCTTAACAAAAACAAAGACAAATTAGTGCATAGAATTAGCTATTCAATAATTAAGAATGATTTTCCCGCTTGTGTCGACTAAGACATACCTACTTTCAAAGCCTACCTAAATTAATGCATAATTATCTTGAAATCATACTTAGGTACTAACAATATTACGAATATTTTGAAATCAATGAGTATTCCATTATGGACCACCACCTACCTATTCCCGAAGTGTTTCGTCGTTTTTTTAACTCTCATAGAATTGGTTTCGGATGTACTAGATAGTTCATATTTTCAGGATATGATGTCGCTAATTAAACTAATTAAACATACAAACTTTCAATAGAGCTATTTACTCAAATACTTTGGTTTAAATTTGAAACCTCAAATACACCGATTTCGTTACTGACACAATGACACACTGATGATCATCAAAAGTTTATGATTTTGGCCCCCACTCATCCCTTAAGGGGGTAGGGGTGAAGTTATATTAATCTAATATATGAGTGTCGGTTCATTGGTGTGGACCGTTGCCATCCTATCTGGAGGGTGCAGGTTCAAATCCCAACACGTAAAAATGTCATTTCGATTTTCTAAAATTATATAAAGAAAGGAAAGAAAGAAAAATATTTATTGACTAATAAAAAACTACACAATGACAAGAAATAAAAACAATACACAAGTTAACATCGAAAACTAACAATTGGAAAGCGAATAAACAAATAAATAATCACACATTTTAAATGATTAACACATATAACAAATATTGTTTAAAAGGTAAATTATCAGTCAAAAGGACCTGTGCCTCAGCTTATGCCGCTGTGTGTACTTTTGTGAGCATAAATAATGTGAGAACGATCTTATCACAGCAGCGCTAATCTTCTGGCAGGCCCTACGTGACGACGGGCCATTATTATTTATAATTATGATGAAATCTCAATAAATATAATTACGAAAATACCGATAATACATGTTAATATTATATGTAAAATAAAAGTTAATATGCATACATAGCGAGTAAATATATACTATACATACCATATACATAAATAATACAAGATGTTCTGGATGGTGATAATTCTTGCTGCCCCGCCTTTCCACGTAACACACATTCGTGACAAGAGGTATCACTTGTCTGCCCTCACAACTGTACTTGCACATCAGTGACAGTGTAAAGATTATTAAACACCTCGTGGCTCCATCTCGAGAAAACCGCCCGTGTATCGTGCAAAACATAACTGTAACTGTATGTATGTTTTATCCCTCTTGTACCAAAAGATAAGTCATTTTAAGATTTTTCTTAAAAGTGACTATTGACTTTAGGTAACGCATAGGTGGTGGCAGGTTGTTCCAGCAGCGCGTAGCTGCATACCTAAAGGAACCCCTGAATGCTGCGGTACGATGAGATGGTGTTACCAGAATATGGGTACGTTTATCCGACGCTCTTACGGTGAAGGTAAACATAGTGAGGGAACCTGTGCACGCTTGCGTAGAGATTCAGAGGTTATGCTTGAAGTCGGGCAATCCGCACTGAGCCCGTGTGGACGACTAAGGCGTATAAGTACACCCGTTACGGGTAGGCTTGTGCCCTCAGTTCAGTGGGGATGTATAATAAGCTGATTATGATACAACTTTCACCAATTTTATGAATTAGGACATGAAAATTTACGTGGGACTGTCTAATAACTCAAAAACCTTTGAAAAGTGCTTAAAAAAATAAACCCTAAAGAAACTGCCTAGCAGCTTACAAAAATAAGTAAAATCCCACCAAAAACATTTCATTTAAAATGTTTTCAAGACAACTATAAGGTTTGCCTTTGCGCTGTGAAAAAGATACTGGGGGGTTACCGCCATCTCGTAAAACAGTACCTATATATATATATATATATTTAACATTTTTGTACCACAAAAGACGAAATTACCTATAATAAATAAATATCCACAGACATTCACACAGCGCCATCTAGCCCGTAGGCGGCATCGGTTAGGTACCTTATAGATAGATTTCAGTTAAGGTCGACTTACTTGGGAAGTCATTTACTTATCTACAGTGCGGAACATTTTTGATTATTGTAGGTGTGCTCTTGAATCTATTGAATTCAAATTCAATTCAAAGAATTGACGTTTTGTGTAAACCCAATAGAAGTACATAAACTATTGTTAGTCAAATATACCGACGTGGAAGCAACGTGATCTGTGTACCTATATGTAGGTATCTATCCTAGTGCTTTGTAATAAATTGATTAATATCCACTGACATTCACACAGCGCCATCTAGCCCCAAGTTAAGCGTGAATGCATTATGGGTACTCAACAACGGATAAACATACTTATATACATTTTAATAATATTATTATACATTTTTAGTTACATTAAGTATTATTGGTGGGATACAAACTTTTTTCTTTTCACATTAGTAAGATGATCTTTATATAAGTGTAGTTCCGATTCATAATGCTATGTCACTGTAATAGTATAAATTTATTGCTGCCTTATAATAAAGTTTAAGAAAAGATATGTTGATCCTAATAAATAATAAACCCATTGAACGTCGGGAATCGAGACACAATCAAAAAATCTGTGTCTGGCGCCTTAAGGCGTCATTGGCGGTCAAACGGTTAACAATCGTGGATTTACTTGCCGACTTTATACTTACGTTGGCTTTATCCTTTCGCAGAGATTCCCGGGATAATTCTAGGGCATTCAGTTCCGACTCCAGCTTGTGCACTTTGGCCTCGAGCATGTTTCGCTCGTCTTCAAGGATGCGCACTCTTGTAGTAGCCTGGTCGTGCAGATGCGCCGTTCTGCTCAGCTGTTGAGACTCCACAGACAGCTTATCTCGGAGAGCGTCTATTTGCTTCACACATACAAAGAATCACACATCAGTCATCATCATTTGCGTAAAAAGGACTATATATACTCTATGTGGTCTTCCCGAGGGTATCGAACCTACAACTCTCGGATCATGCAGTGATTTAGACCATGGGGACAGTTAAGTTAGTTAGCTAGTGGGAGTTTCTTTAATGCTTGGAGATTATTAAACATTTATTGACGTGGGGTAAGCTTCAAACCTATGATATGGAACTGTTAATTTCTACTTGTGTTAATAATCGAGTTTTCTGCTGTTTGGATTCTTCACATTTCAGCTTTCACAAAAATGTATGATGTGTAGTGTCTAAATACTTACCACAGATTTGTCCTTGTTATCACTCAAAATTTCTCGTATTCTATCTTTTATTGTACTCTCATGGGCTTCAACAAATCTAGTAGGTAGACTCAACAAAATAGCTATGGACTCTAATGTATTACGAAATTCCGTTTGCAACCGCTGGTACTTCTCATCTCTGTGTCTTAAATCCTCTGTAATAAAAAAATGGAAAATTAGTATAGGTATCATAGTGAAAATATTCATGAAACTGCTATAGCCACAACGTCAATGGCCGACAATGGCCTTTACCGTCATTGAGAAGTGACAGGATCCACAAAAGATCAAATATATTACTAACTCATATGAAGACATCCTTTTGAATTTGGGTAAGTAAGCTTTAAAAGTTTTCACACTTTTGGTGTCATTAAGAATAGAAAATAAATTTTGAAAATTTACCTTTTAGTTGTACAATTATGGTTTCATTCTGGTTGACATTATCCGTTACTACGTTTAAATTTTTACTACAATGAGATAGCTTGTCTCGAGCTTCGTGCAATTCCCTCTCGATAACTCTATTTTGAACTGATAAAGACTCCTTTTCTTGCTTCAGTCTTTCCGTCTCCAGGATTTGTGCTGAAAGCTGTCGCTGTAGCATGTCTTTATCAGCGTTTGCCCTGTCCAAAGCATCTCGACAACTCCTAAAATCCTGCTCTACAGTTGACAAGTTTTCAGTTGTATTCATGCACTTATTCTTCAATCTAGTAGTTTCCTGAACTAGCTCTGCAGCTTTAATGATCAGACTTTCAGGCGAGTGTGTGTGGGTCGTGTCGCAAAAATCGGAATCAAGAGCAGCGGACAGCCGCCTTACGAGGTCATGAAATTGACACCTAGCATTTTCTTTTTGTTGTTCCTCATTATGACATTCTATTTCCAACGAGCGCAATTTCTTTTCCATGTCTTTAATTTTGTCTTCATAATAGCGATTGTCTCTTTGTAAAGCTTGTACAGTGAGGTCACATCTTCCTTGCGATGCTTGCAGGTTCCGTTGTATCTCTTCAAGATCTTGAATTTTCTTTTTGAGTGATGATATAATTGCACCTTGGCGCGCATTTTGCTCTCGAAGATGGTCTATTTCTACCTGTTGTTCTAATATTCTTTGATCACGTGACAACATTTGGTTTTTCAAATCACTGTTCTGCAATATAAATAAATATGTCTTATCTTGATTTACGCAAACGTCACTTCAAAAATACCATTTCACTTTTACACAAGGTCAATGCACTCGTATTGCAAAAATTACTCCGATATCAATTTATCACGTTTATATTGGAGACCAGCCAAATCACTCCTCAGCGAAGTGATAATATCAGTACCAACTTCTGCTTCCATCTGTATAAAATGTATATTTATTAATTAGAGCGGACCTACAATGTTTTTTGTTACAAAACAAATCGAGTAATTATAACTTACAAAATTCCATAATTTTATTTTTGTATATTCTACAGGAAGAAACGATTTTGTGTGGCGTGCAAAAGACGACTACTGAACGTAAGTACTTTACGTCGAAAATGTAGCGTGATAGGGGTAGCTATTTCAAGCTTGCGAAGAGTCACGATATCCCGCTGCTTACAGCAACTTGCCATAGATAATTTACATGAACCCGTGATGTACCCCTCCGTACGTGCGTTTGTCTGATCGGTTAGATAACGAGGTCGAGGCGTAGGTATGTAACGATTCTTTAAATAGTAGTGAATATACATTCACTGATAGAAACCGTTACAAAACAGATGGATGCCGTATCACCGAAATTAACGTAAACTTAGTTATGTATATTTCAGAGAAATTCGTGCGAGGTACGATGCAACCCATCAATGGCTTGTAATGAGTTTGAAACAATTAAATATTTTATGTGATATAATGACAACATTTCATTATTTCCAAATAACGCGAAATACATTATTATTCATGTAAGACAATATTATAATAACACAGTTAATACCAAATTACTATTAGATGCTAAGTGATAAGCTCGACACTTACTTTATATTCTTGAAATCTTTTTATTTTCTGTAAATGTAAATGTAACCTCTAGGTCAGTATCGCTACTGTCTGTTTCCGTTAACTTTCCGTGATATGTATATACAAAAACTGTAATAGTATTAAGAAATTTACTTATGTTATTTATCTGAAATTTGTATATATTGTAAGTTTTCCAAATACAATAAATAAAATACTGAATCATCTGTAGAAGGCATCCACCGCAGTGCTAAATATCGCAATGTGAATAGGAGTACATGTCATGAGCTGGCATATAACTTACAAAATCACATTGCATTGCTGAAATGAGTTTTGGATACAAAGTGACATTATATAAATGTATTAAGTGTAGGTCTCGCATGAAAATTTGATTCAGGACATACAGACTACATGACTTCTTATTTCTTTTGTTGTAATTAAAAAAAAACTATTGTTTGTTTATTTCAGTAGGTTTAAAAGGCTCGTTGGTGAAGGTAAGGTAAACATATACAAAAGGTAATTGTTTTTTGAAGAGGAGGGGTGGTTGGTGGAAATGTTAATGAGTACTATTGTCCTTTGGAAAATAATTTAAACTGTTGATGCTTGATGATGATTGCTTGACAACCCATTTGGTGTTGCGGTTGAGAGGTCGGCTGCAACACCAAGGGTTCCGGGTTCGATCCCCGGGCAGTACAAACATTTGTGTGCATGAACATGTCTGTTTGTAATGATCTGGGTGTTTTCTATGTATAATATGTATGTATTTACAAAAAAAATTATATAAGTATATTTATCCGTTGTTTAGTACCCATAATACAGGCTTCACGCTTAACTTGGGACTAGATGGCGCTGTGTGAATGTCAGTGGATATTTATTTATTTATTTATCTTAGGATATTAGGAGGTAACAGCAATCCGCATTGGGATCGTGTGGAGGTTATAAAACCATGTTGTGTGCGAAAGGTGTGTCCTTTGCAGTGGGTCGTACCCTCTTGGGACATCCTGTTGATTGATAATAATAAATAAATATCCACTGACATATACACAGCACCATCTAGCCTCAAACTAAGCATTAGCCATTAATATGGGTTCAAATCTAAACAACGGCTAACCTTATTTATATACTTATTTGTTAATACATACAAATTATACATAGAAACATTGTGTATCCAGACCAATACAAACAGACATGTAATGCACACAAATGTTTGTAATTTTCGGGGATCGAACCCGGAACCCTTGGTGTAGTAGCCGACGTCTTCGACTATTACACCATATAATCTTGATTGTTTATGGTACTCGTAATTATACTTTCAAGAACTTAGTTGAAGCCTGTACCGTACATATACCTATAATATCTAATATTTTATTTGAGCATTTGTAGCTTTTTCTAAAGTTTTACGTGAAGTCGGCTAATCCGCGTTGGGCCCGCGTGAACGACTAAGGCCACCTTTACGGGTAGGCTTGTGCCCCTCAATGGAGATGCATAATGAGCTAAGATGATGATTTGTACCTCATTATGATCAATAAAATAAAATCAAGATGTACCTGCTACAAATGGTCCAATATTTAAAATGATATGAGCATTTCTCTTTAAAGAATATTTATGTATGAGTTGCAACTTTCGCAGCATACCTAATCTCTTCAGGTCATAATTAGACGTTGAAATATCAACGTCTACTTATAGAAAAAAAAAAAAAATTTGGATCACAAAAAATACATATAAAACAAAAACAGACAAAAAGTAATACAAAAACAATTCAACATAAATAGGTAATATTGAAGGTACATATTTCAAATATGTAAACCAAATCGGTTGCCACTCATCTTTTCTGTCTCAGCAATCTAAGGAGGATTTGGCAACGCTAAAATGCTAGGGTATATGTATACAGGTAATATATAAGAAATTATATATTACCTGTATACATATACAGGTAATAAGTCTCTGTAAAGTCTATCATATTTTTTGTTAATATGTTACACTATTTTTTATTTGTAAAAGAACGCAAACTGCTTGTATCATACCTAAACTTATATGAGTAGGTATATGGTAAGGCTGACAGTCCCAAGGTGTCTCCGAACTTCCTTGTTTTATGCTGAGCTGGTAGATATCTATTCTGCATCCGCTTAGTACTCACATTCTTTTGTATTTATATTGAGCGAATTCAAATTATTTTATTCTTCTAATTAAATCTTTATAATTTATTATCGTGTAAGTGGCAGTGGCATAGGGTTCACCTGATGGTTAATAACAACCTCAAAATAATAAGGACGTCAGACCTCATAGAATTGTGTACCAGCCTTTTAAATCATTAAGAGCTTAAATCATTTTTTGCTCAACTGCCGCAGGAGGGTTTTGTTTTAGATACTGTTTTGAATATCTACTATTTATGCGAAATGCACCAGAACGGCATATTTACAAATAAGTGTTTTTTGTTTTGTGTGTGATAAACCTAAGCTTGTGACTTGCAAAGGAAAAATGTATTACTGACCTCGGTAGGGGTTTTGCTACACAGTGCTTCATAAATTTTCCAATCTTCCGCGTCGTCTTTTCCTTTTTCTTCTCCATTATTTCGTCTCCTTTTTTTGTTGGTTACTTACGCACTGAACTGTGTTTTTCATCAACACTGTAGCCGTTGCTACGGATTACTTGGCGTAAACACTTAAATCGATTTTCTGTTCAGACTATGTTCGAAAAGACCTTTTGTGCTTATGCTGTAAATGTTTCAGCAAACGATTCGACTTTTCACGATGTCAGTAGGCAAATAATTAACTTGTAGTCATTTTTGTATACAGATTTTATCTATACTGACATTATAAAGCTGAAGAGTTTGTTTATTCGTTGGACGCGGTAATCTCAGAAATTATTGTCCAATTTCGAAAATTCCTTCAATGTTAGATAGCTTTGTTTGAGGAAGGCTATAGAATATATCATCACGCTAAGAAAATAGGTTTCATCATGAGTATTTAATTTTATACGAAATTGACTTTAGCATCATTTATTTCAATTATTATCTTAAGACATATCGCAGTTTTAACTCACTATAGGTATAAAACAAAGTTACGGGTTAAAGTTAGCGTGAGCCCAAAGTAACTATTGGTGTAATAGCCCTTAACAAACCCTTAAGGGTATAACCCCATAATAAAATCTATCTCATTCCTAGTCACAGAGTCTGGCTCTGGCAGGTCCACCTTCTCTGAGGCTTCTTCTTGAAGAAATAATTATCAATAAGCGCCCTTCCATTTCGAGGAAGTTGAACAGCATCTGCCCTTGTGATTCATGCGCCACAATACGTGGGGTCTGATTTTCGATTCGCCGCGTACTTGTACTCCCACTTTAGCGTTGAAGTCTCCCATAACAACATTATAGATGATTTTAAGTACAAGGTACGCTACCCGGTTCGACACACATTGATTTCCACAACGTTGCTGACAAGGGACTTGTGAACCAGAAAACAGACAGCACCTTGAAAAACCCTTTAACTTTCTTAGAAGTAGAGCAAGTGTCCGGAGTCTAGGCATTGTGACTTTCTCCTGTTTTCGGACTTAAGACAACCCCAGTATGCTCCAGTTAATATGACTTAGCTCTTTTTCTAATTCGGATAGGTGATGGCCCTTCCGGATCGTGCGTCCATTATACTTTGCCAATGTCAGTTGTTTGTGGCAACATTTCGAAGCCCGGGGATTATTAGCTCACCCCGCCCCACCGTGACCGCTGCCTTGGCCCGGAATAATGGGTTTGCCGGGAATTGGGGGTCGATTCTATCTGGTGCTGCTCACTGGGGAAAAATGCTCGCAGTTACCACGCTGAGCAAGCGGGTTGGTGACCGCAGTATGAACCAGTACACACGATGGCGCTGCTGGGCAGAATCCGGTATATTATAACTAACATCCTAAGATTGTAGCCAGGACCGACGGCTTAGCGTGCGTGCCCTCCTAAGCACAGGAATCATCTTGCTTTTCGTACAATCAGGTGATTCAGCCTTCAATGCCTCAATTAAAGTAGGGAAAGTCGTAGAAAGTGACTCGCGCGTTACGAGCACAAGATCTTCGGGTTACACTTCCTTACGCTGTGATAATCTATACCACGGAGGAAACGACATCTATTATAACCCATAGTACACCACACACACACACACACGCACGCACGCACGCACGCACACACACACGTGCGCAAACATAAAACTCACGTCACCCATCAATGTGCTCGTAACTGCATCTTTTTTAACTGTATAACCTTAATACAACCTATTTTCTAAAATTATAAACAACCTACAATTTAGTTTCTACATCACATTGATACGTTAAAATATTTGCTTTAAGAGAAATTATTTTATTATTCTTTCACATTATTAAAAAAAACAACTTACAAGAAACTTGGCCTACTAGGAAACAACACTATTACATGTGGTAGGTATTTATAGAAATTGTGAAGGTTCATTCGCAAAACGCCCATTTAACGGAATTTCAATTAAATCCATACTCCATATACTAATATTATAAATGTGAAATTATCTCTGTCTGTCTGTTTGTTACGCTTTCACGCCTAAAGGGCTCAACGGATTTTATTGAAACTTGGTATGTTGATAGTAGGTAACCTAGAATAGGTTTTAGGCTACTTTTTGTCCCGTTTACACCCCCCACTTCCCTAAAATGAGGGTTGGAAGTTTGTATGGAACATTCCGCATTTTTTGTACTACGACGCTGAAATTTGGTATGCGGACTATTTGTCAGAAACGAAAAAATATGGCTGCCTTTTTTTTCAAAATCCACCCACAAATCCTTCAAAGAGGGGGGAAGTATCATATCCGATTTTTCGCAGTTTTAAGGTAGATTTTATTGAAACTTGGTATGTTCATATAAAGTAACCTAGAATAGGTTTTAAGCTACTTTTTGTCCGTTTTCACCCCCACTTCCCTAAAATGGGGGTTGGAAGTTTGTATGGAACATTCCGCATTTTTTTGTAGTACGACGCTGAAATTTGGTATGCGGACTATTTGTCAGACACGAAAAATATGCCATATTTTTTTTTCAAAAATCCACCCCAAGCCCTTCAAATAGGGGAGGAAGTATCATATCCAATTTTTCGCAGTTTTTAAGGTAGATTTTATTGTAGGCTACTTTTGTCCCGTTTTCACCCCCACTTTCCTAAAATGGGGGTTGGAAGTTTGTATGGAACATTCCGCAATTTTGTAGTAGGACGCTGAAATTTGGTATGCGGACTATGCGGGATTCCTTATTATTATATATACACCTTTATATATTTACTCAAAAACCTATAAACTGATATATATATATATATATGGAAATGGACTCCAAAACCTTTAAACTTGGGCGGGGGATTTGTACAGTTTACAGGGTAGAATTCAAAAATAAGTATTATGGCTATTTGTCAAGAACAATAAATCTTGCATGTTGAAGTTTTTGCAAATCGGCCCTTAAATCCTTAAAAAGGGGTAATTTATATTTGACTTTTCCCAGTTTTTAAAATGAAAAGCAAAAACTTGGTATTCGAAGTGAAAAAGAACAAGCAGTGTTGCAGTATTAAAATTATTCTGTTTTCGTTACCAGAAAAATGTAGCCATGTTATCCCGAATTTAACGCGAGTGAAGCCGCGGGCAAAAGCTACTATTTTTATATTCACTTGACTTAAAAATATTATTACACCAAAAACATCATTTTCTATTAAATACTTGTTGAGAAGGCGGATGACATGCGGGCTAATGGTGTAACAGTTATGGATGCTAAAGACCGTGCAAAGTGGAAGAGAAAGTGTCGGAAAGCGGACCCTGGGCTTCGGAGCGTAAGCTCCGAAAGTAACCGGGAATATCGCTAAGATGATGACTTGTTGAGAAGGCGGAAATTGTGTCCAAGGGACGTTTGCGAAGGCAGGGGATAAGTTATATTGCTAAAATAAAAACACTTTTTTAGAAAATAATATCTTTATTTCAATATTTTGATCACATAAAATTGAGGATCATTTGGGAATCCCGTTCGAAGCGTGTTGCGTTGCAGCCCGGCCATAGTAAATTTCGTGATTTGTAGATATATCCATAAAATGTTCTTTGTTCTTCCTGTACCCGTGTTTAGATTAATTATACCACAAACGGTTCTGCTTAAAAAAAAAAGCATTTTTTTGTGGCTGGTCCGTACCGTGTACGCTACAGCCTGGTCACGTTGATATTTACTGATGGAGAATGCTTAGAAATATATACTAAAGAAATGTACCCTTTGTGTTCTTTATTTTTTGTATGCAATCTCAGTAACAAATGGACAATTATAATGAATTTGGCATTTTGTTAAAATGCAATATAGAAATAGAATAGAATTAGTAAGTTTGTGGATATATGTACAAATCACAAAATTTACAGTGGCCGGGCACACGCCCTTTCGAATAATAACAAAATTCTTATAACGAATGCTGTTAACTAAGACCTAAGTCAAGTAATAACGTCGAATCTATAAAGAAATTTGCTTCTATACTTAAGACAAAAAAATAAAAAAATGAAAAACGCCGCAGCGTAAAAAAAGTGAAACATGGTACCTGAAATAGTGTTTGTATTTTTCAAAGTAAATCAGATCTCCCAAACACTATTTTATTAGGTACCTTGTAAAAATGAGAGTAATTAGAACCTTACTATTTAACATATCACGTAAATCTCTTAAAAGCTTATAATAAAAACGGTGGTACAATCAACATGAAAGTATCAGTCAATGATGAATGCTGGCCATTTTATAACCAGTTAGTTTGTTTATAGTTCAGTGCCAGCCTGTGGCATAGTTACACCCGTAACAAGTTTCACAGAGGTAAATTAGGAACACTTCCGTTTAAACTATGTCTCAATACGATCTAGTTTAGCACGTTGTCGTGAAATGGCTTTAATAAAAAATGCATATAACAATGTTTAAAGGAAGTAAAGTGTCTCATTTAGAGATTGATGCGGCTGGTTGTGGAGACTGTTGGCGGCGAGGAATGCCAGTTTGTGGGCGTACTGGCACACAGAAGGAACGCGCACTTGGGAAGAGCAATTAAAGTATAAATGCGTCAGTTTGTACGTCAGCAGCTGCATCTGTAAAAAAAAATATACATTCCTGAATAATCATAATATTCACTTGCATGCATGAAAATTTAACTAGGTAGCAATCGAGAGCTAGAATGTTTCACAAGTGTTATGAACTGTGCTTCAGGTAAAAAAACCAATAAACCTAGTGAAATAACATCTGTTTAATACTAGGCGAGTGTACTTGTCGCCCAGTTCCCATCATAACATGAGAAAATTAAAAAATACTTTGCTTTTGAAAATTTCATTACAACTGATTTAATTTCGGGTAATGTAGCAAACTTTATTTATTATATAGAGGTAAGAACTAAAAAGATATATTGCTTGACGGAGTGGCAGTCTTAAGCTACCTACAAATCTAGTTAAGATGCAATACAGAAAATACAGTGCATATCCATAACTATTTTGCTGATAATGGAATCAAAGAACATATTTTAAACTACTTACACGATCTGGTGAAAGCCCTGTGTTATCTTCGATCACATTATAGGATGTTGGTGCAATAGTCCCTTCTCTCACATTTTGAGACACCAGGTAAAAATCGTACCTGAAAACATTTTAATATGTATAATAATTATTTATAAATTATTAATTAAAAATGTGAAAATTAAAATTACTGTCTAAAGTTTACCTTTCGGGAAGAGTAACTACGTCGTCAATGACAGTTCCAGGACGAGGATTCTCACCACCACGGCCAGAATCAACAAAAATTCGTGTGTTGATTCGTTTCGATACAATTATGAAAGCCAGTTTATAATCAGCACCTTGATATATTTCAGATAGCTTCTTCTTAATTTCGGCCACCTTTAAAAGTAACATTGTTTAGTAAGTTTTTTCAAATTATTAAATTAAAACCAACTGTTTTAAACCGACTTCAAAAACGGAAGGTTCTCAGTTTGATAGATGGCTTGTATTAGTTTAAAATTAAAAAGATTCATCATAGAAATAAGTTTTATGCAATGAGTATAATTTGCGAAAACAGTTATTTTATTTACCTCATATTCGCGTACATATGCGATTTGACCGTCACCGACTCCGTCGCGGTATACAAATATGGACGACGGCAGCACTCCTAAAATGGTGAATATATTATTATGTACAGGTATTATAATAATATTAATGCTTATAAAAAATATGTAATTAATTTATTAAATTGACAAAATAATTTGTAACAAAACATTAATTATAGGTCGCGCGGTGGTTAAAGATAGTTCCGCGAAATGGGTGGGGGCAATCGGCGCAAGTGTACAATCGCGCAAAATAGTGTTATTTTTAAACTTAGTAATTAAACTTAAATTTGCTTAAGATAGTCTTGATATTATATAGTAAGAAAAATTAAAAATGAATGCAAAATATAATAATATTTTTAATATTAAAAATAAACTAAATATAAAATTAAGGAATATTCTTAGTCACCCTGCAGTGTAGATATTCCTTCCATTAATTAAGTTGTAAGAGTTGTATTGGTGTTATTTTTTCTGCAATGATATAGCCGTTTTCTTAATTGTATTTTTTACCTGCTTTAATTTGCCGAGGAAATCATGTGTTCATTCATGTTTCATTTTTATAGTAGGAATTAACATTACCTTTTTTCTGGCTAGCCGAGTTAAAATTATTTTTAGGCATTTCTTTCACGTTAAATTTTAAATAACATGATCAATCAGTACGCAACAGTACCCAAGTGACATGAACAGAGCGCGGGAGGTGAAGAGCGCGTAAATTACTAATGGTGTGTCCCGCCAAACAGACCTAATAAATGAGTTCTGCGCAAGCCTCGTCCATTTTGGCAGAGCGATCTTAATTCGCCACGCGACACTTACCATTCTTCTCTCGGAATTTGCGGACTGCAGAAGCTATATTGAATCCCATATGTGCGCTGAGCTCCTCGCCAGAGGTGTGCGCATTGACTGTAGAGTATATTGGCTCATAGCCTGGTTCATAGTCGCCACGAACGCACCAAAACTCTTCTCCTTGGAGCGCGTGTCGTGGCATACATCATACCCAACCACCATTATAGCATTAAGTGGAATGATTACTGTCCAAGGCGCACCACCAAGCTAAAATGTTACAAAATATATAATGACCACAACTATTTGAATAACAAACACTGGTTTTTTACTTAGGAGCAATACTTTACCTTACAGTTTATTTGTATAGCTACTTTGGTGGCAATAGACATAGCAGATTTACTAGTCATATTTCTTGCACATACTACTTGAGTCGGTACTGCTCTATCTACAGTGCACTTCTTTTTGATGGCTTCATATCTGCAATAAACAAAGCCATAAGTATGATGAACATTTAAGTTCAAATAAACAGATACTATTTCCCTTTTCATATATAAGTCAGATGAAAAATAGATATCAAATTAAAACAACCAATAAAAAATGATATTTGTGACCAATAATGCACTGCCAAATAAATGCAAAGGGTAATTTTCATCATTCTAATTTTCAGATAAAAATATTATTGGCCAATAACCGAATAAAATCATTATTATGGTAAAGATTATCTATAAAAGTTGGCTTATGGACCATACACATCTAAGAATATAGTAATTTTGACAGGATATATAATTATGACTTTTTGCAATGAAATTATTTCCAAAGAGGGTTAAATTTTGAATGCAGTAATTTGTTTTAATAATAATTTAGGACTTTTATGTACCAGAAAGTTATAAAAAAAACAAGTATAACCTGTCAGAAACTTTTCTTGCTAGTACGCAAAGTATCATGGCAGGGTTCTTCCTTGCAATAACATTTTCACACATATTGGCATAATCCATGTTTCCGTCACGTTGAATTTGAACTAAAAATAAAAACGAATATAATTGAATTTAAATTATAACAATGTGCAGTAATCTTTCAATAAAATTGTAGCCTATTTATTATTAAGGTGTTATACATTAAATGTCTTGGAGGATAATGAAAAAGGTCATTCTTTACAAATGAGTTGTAATGGTGGAACTTACACAATCAACAAATATGTTAAAATTTTTGTAAAGTGGAAAAGGAAATATTATATAAATTATTATTTAATATTTCCTTTTCCTTATATAACTGACAACCCATTTGGTGTAATGGTAGAGACGTCGGCTGCTACACGAAGGGTTCTGGGTTGGATGCCCGGACAGTACAAACATGTGTGCATGAACATGTGTTTGTATTATTCTGGGTGTGTATTTACAAAAAAAATGTATGAAGTATGTTTATCCATTGTTTAGTACCCATACTACAGGCTTCACTTCACACTTGGGGCTAGATGGCACTGTGTGTGAATGTAATTGGATATTTATTTATGAAATACACAACTAAAATTTATATTTGAGATTGATTTAAAATTTTGTGTTTACGAGGATCAGCTTTGATTGTCCATTATCTTAATTTGCATATTGATATGATTCTAACAGAAAGCATATTGATAGATTACGCACACTATCATTGTGATTGCACAAAATAAAAAAATGACAACTGAAATACCTACATAGATAACAATGATGCATTTGGAAAACTTACCAATTTCTGGTCTAGGAAGGTTGAATCCGACTCCTCTACCAGTTTTCATGATCAAATCAACAAAACCCTCTGCGTCGCGACGCTGGCGTTCTGGAGTGATCACCACCCAAGATTGTACTTGGGCGATAGAAAGCAAGGCTTTGGAGCTGTAAGACAATGATACACTGCATTAAATATGGAAAGATTTTGCATGCATGCAAGATGCTTTCAAAACAAACAATTTAAATGAGTAGTACAATTTTTTATATGACAGTTATACATAAAAAAATACAAATAATGTGGTGTTGGAACTACAGATATAACTCTTACTAAGATTGTTATCATTGACAGTAAAGTTAAGAGTGTGTAGATTGTAACTGACCGCATATCTTTGGTCCAGCCTTCAGTAGTGTCTCCAGCCGGGTACTTATTGTCATTGCCTTGGATTATGTTTTGTTTAGGGAGCAGGCGACCCTTGAACCTTACAAGGTCATTTGATAGTTTCAATGACCAACTTGCCAGTTCCTACAAAAAAGATACTGTCAAGAAAACAACAACAAAAAAGGACATTTATAAAATTATGACAATACATTTTAACTTTTATTAAAAAAAATGTAGGACACATTTATCTGGGCGTTTTCTATGTATGAATTTTTAAAAAAGGCATAAAAGTATGTTTATCCATTGTTTAGTACCCATTTTACAGGCTAAATGCTTCGTTTGGGATAGGATAGCACTTTCAGTAGTAGTAGTCAGTAGATATTTATTTGTTTGGGACAACCGTCACAGTTTAGGGATAGATAAATAAATAACAGTAGCGAATGTAAATACATAAATAGATAGAATAGCAATATAATTAACAGTTAGGAATATAGCTTGAATAGAAGAATATATAGTTAAGAGTATTTGAATATTGTATAAGTAATAAGATAGTAAATATAAGAGTTTATAGTTTGGAGATTGATAGGATAGGTAAATAGGTAGTTATTACGCAAATAGATAGGTAGGAAACAGTTTAGTTAATAAATAATCATGTTGTTAAGTCTTTCATTTACCCTGTGTACACCTAACATAGCAAATAGAAGTACATAAAGTAATAATAATTCATAGGAAATAGGTGTACATCAGGAGTTGCCGCGCAATTAGCGCATAGTAAACCAGAGGACGAGCTAGAAGTCCTTCGACAGGAGCACGCGGGCTCGCGGAAAAGGTATAAAAACGGACAGATTTCCAGAAAAAGCATGCATTCGGCGAAGAGAACTACGCGATTACGGAAGAATAGAAGAGCCCAACTGCGAACCAAGCCCCTGCAAGTTTACATGAAGAATTGCTGTGTTTCCTTACAGACGACCCCTAGACCCGACCAGCGTCACACGTGGCGTTGTGACGCCACCAGCACTACCACCGCATCCTACCGTTGGACCACACCGGCAAGCACTCGCCCGTCAATTGTTTCTTTACGACAAGAGTCATTACAGTCCACTCTCAACGAATTAAGTTATAGTCTTGGCGGGCGGGTGTCGTGCAGGGATAAACATCATCACACCCCGTACATTATTAATATTCTAACTTTTGGTTTAATTTATTTTAGATCTGTTAAATAAGTTGGAATCATAATTTATCAAAAACTGTACCTCAACTACTTGTGGAGTACCAGTGAACCTTCTGTTAAAGGACATCAGTTTTTTGATGCGCATATCTGGACCAATCTTTGTGTGAGCGTCGAGTGCCCTCATGAGGTGGAAATTTGCCAGCATGTCGTCCGAAAGCCCAGTCTGCCGACAAAGCTCGGGAACCAGCAATATAAGCTCAGGCATACCGGCGCGTATCTCTCGTGGCTTCGAACGCGAAATAAGAAGTGGCTGTCTAGGATCCTGAATCCTTATGTTGTATTTCTGTGGACAATAATTGTGTTAGTTAATATCATATACCTTATAAAAGTAGGTGTCATCGACTAGCTATTGTGCACATGTGAAGGTTGTGAGATTCAAATCTACGACCTCCAGATCACATCAACACTCAGCCTGCTAAATCAAAAAGCTTGATATAGCGGTCAAAACCTAAAATTATATTGCAGAATTAATGGTTTAATGGCAATTATTCAATAACCTGACAAAATATAGTTATTGGAGAATTAAAACAAAAACAACTTCATAAACCTATGGAAATGGTGAGGAATTGAGTGATTTGTGGCTATATATTTTCTCACAAGACTAATAATGTTGCTCAACATTGTGATTCTATAAGAATATGGTATGTATTTGAAAATATGCTGTTATGATTCTTTATAAATATCAATAAACCACATATTTCAAATGTTCTTTTACTACAGCCAAAACTATCAATATTTAGTATTCAACAATTACCTTATAGTAATAGTCCATATATGAAATATTCTCTTCCTTCATTTTGAAAACTGATTGAGGTGATGAGGTCCATGCAACATCATCCACTCTGTAGGTTTTCTTATTGTAGTCAGTCATAACAATTTTACCTAAAATGGTATTTATTTTTAAAATATACAGTGTAGACTCGATATAACAGGGAAAAAGAACATAAGTATATATTTGTGATATCAAGTAATTAGTAACACTGAAGTTGTTATGTGGTTGTTGTTGTACTTTTTAATACTAATTTTAGTATAAAAAAGTAAAATATTAATGATAAGGTTTTGTAACGTAAACATTATAGAACAGTCTAGTTTTGATTTAAATTGTTAACACTAGTTACAAAATGAAGTGTTTTTTCATTACTTTCCATAAAATAATAATGATCGGTTTTTCAAAAGTATATCGAAACATGTCACGACATGAATAATAACCGTGAGATTCAGACATTATACATTTGTGGGACCTTTTTAAAAGATTTTGATAAAATCTGATCACACATTTATTTTCTTGATATAAACTACATATCAAGAAAATAAATATATGAACAGATTTTAAGATAATTCGTTGTGGAGGTCGACTTCGTCGGTAAGAGTCATCTTAGGGACAATTCTAGGGGATTGAGAAGAATTTTTGAAAATAGGAAGTTGTTATATGAAGATTGCCATGTATATAAATTTTCTTTTGAAATGATTGTGGTTGAAGTTGTAATGTAAGGTCAACAATATTGGAGTCTGATCTCAAGATTTTAAACACAGACTCCCTAGCTAATACAGCTCCCAAGATAATGACTTTGTGCAGAAAGAGAAAAACTAACATTAAAAACGAAAGATTAAGAAAAAGAATATGCTTACCAACAACGTCTTCCAAGAATATTTTCTTATAGTTAGCTCCTTTACTAGCATATTCGTTTAACATTTGCAGAACTGTATCCATGCGCAGTACCTGATTTAAAAATATAAAGTTAATTTTACAAAACATACAAATTAGGTAAAGGATATGTTATAACCAGGCAAATGTTATTTATTCTAATTCTTATTTTAAAAACCGGCTCTTATTGAGCACCGGCACTACTACTCATAAATACAATAATTTTTAAGTAGTTTTAAATAAAGGATCTAGATTTACAAATAGTTACCTGTAGGAGATCAAGTGCATATCTATTATAACATCAGTTTTGTATTAGTAGTCATGCTAGAGAAAACTGAATTATATGTATGAACTAAGGTGAGTAAAGAACTAGACATGTGTAACTAAATAGTAAAACAGTTTATATAAAACAGGCACTGAAACTACTGGATACGAAGACTAATCATCTTTAGTTACACCAACAATATCACTGTAAGTGGCTTCTTTATAATAGATATTTATGGGGTATTTTACCTTGTGTGCTATCTCAGTCACCATGAGGAGACGATCTTCATACTGATTGATCGTTGTTTTGTAACCTGGCCAAATTTGTAATTTATATTCTGGTATGTCAATCTGTGGATGGAAATACAATAATGAAAATATAATAAAAGTGACAGCAAAAATTTTTTTTTATTGCATTGAGTTCATAGAAGTATTAAAGTAGCTCACATTTCTGGCTATTGCAAATATTACGAATAAATATTTGAACGTCACGTGTTTCTGTTAAAATTAGCACAAATAAACACTTACCTTAGCTTGAGGGTCAAAAAAGTCTCTCCCAACCAACTGCAGGTTTAGAAGGCTAAAGCATTTTCGAATGATTATGTTGAATATCTGGATGTAATGGTAATCACCAGGGCTGACATCATGTACCAACTAAAATATCAAACAAAAAATAATTTAGTTAGGGATGTTTTGTGGAAAATGAAATCTAGGTCACCCATTATAAAAAAAATAAATTGTAATACCTTGATCATGATTCTCATACGTTCACCATCAGTTTTGCGATCAGAATACAATTCCATTGGATCAGGATGTAGCCTGTTGACTGTGTAGAGGACAGTACCATCAAACAGATACCTAAATAAATTATACTTGAAGTCACTAAACATAAAACCACTCTAGCATAATCAAAAAGCATGGCTGAGAGAAATTCAAGAATTTCCATTCTCAGAATAGAAAACAATATGAGCTGTGTGATGAACACAAGGCCTGCTCTCAGTATTCATAGCTCAAGAGGATATTATGTGGGATTATGAATTTATGATGACTGGGTGTCAAACTCTGGAGCAGGCCAGTTAACGAATTTGGATTTTTTGCTCGGTGTCCAAGCCCAACTCGTTGGGAAGATTCATTAAGGGCTTCAGCATCTCCGCAAGCTCTTGCGATGATTCTGCCACGATGACGATATAGTAGCAAAAGAGAATGACAAATATACTCTCATTGACGTTACTGCGTCGTTCAGACCAGTTCAGGGTCTTGAAGACATCTCGCAATGCGTTTGTGAAAGTTTCGGGATATAACCCTGTCTCACACACGACGCAATTGGATAGGTCTTGTCCGCTGGTCTTGGATCTGACCGGTCATCGTCGCTGCGTTGGAGAGACACTTCATCACCTCGATATATCGCCAGTCGATACCGACTCCAGAAGAGCCCAGGTTTCGACGGAGTCGAAGGCTTTCTCGTAGTCCACAAATGCCATACACAGCGGCTGGTTATACTCTTCGGTCTTCTGTATAAGCTGCGAACAGTATGGATGTGGTCCCAGTGCTGTAGCCTTTTCGAAACCCAGCTGCTCCGGTGGTTGGAATTCGTCAAGTCTTTTGGCGAGACGGTTCGCTACAACTCTGGAAAACAACTTATAGACGAGGCTCAGAAGTGCTATCGGTCTATAATTCTTCAAGAGAGTTTTGTCACCCTTTTTGAAGAACAAGACGACAACACTTCTGGACCACGCCTCTGGTGTAGTTCCTTGGTGGATGACGGCATTAAAGAGCTCGACTAATGCCCTTAGGACGGGCTGTCCACCGGCTTTTAGGAGCTCTGTCGTAATACCGTCATCCCCCGGGGCCCTCCCATTCCTAAGTTGCTCCAAGCTGCACTAATCTCGCTAACGTCAACATCCGGGATATCCTGCGTATAATGGCGCCTTAGTGGGGCACGTGGATCTTCGGTGTCCTCGGTCTGTGGCTGATGAGCGCTCGATGAATACAGTCGTCCATAGAATTTCTCAACCTCTTCCAGGATCTGTGGGCGAGTCGCAAGTAATTGCCCATCTGCTGTCTTAAGCTTAACCAGATGGCTCTTCCCAAGTGGTTTTTGGAAAACTTTGGGCCCCCTGTTCTGTTCAATAAGGTCCTTAATGAACCTTGTATTGAAACAGCGGAGGTCCCTGCGAACGAGTTTTCGTATCCGCTTGGAGAGAGATGGCATCTCGCGTCTCAGCCTCATCAAATCCAGGGTTTCGGGAGAAAGTTTGGACGACTTAGCTCGTTTCATCGGCGGGAAATGCCTGCGACCCAGTGTACACACCCTTCACCACGTTGTCGGTTATCTCGTCCACGTCGCCAGTGGTTTCCAGCGAGTCGAATCGATTTTGAAGTTCCAATTGGAACTGTTCGGACCCATAGTGTATTTGGAGCGGCGTAGGTCTGAGAGTAGATTTTATTAAGCGAGACCGTTCGGCCTGAAAACATATATTCAAAGTGCCTCGGACAAGTCGGTGATCACTACCGGTTTTAAACCTGTTGACCACTGAGACATCTTTAAATATATGTCGCTTATCCGCCATAATAAAATCTATCTCGTTCCTTGTCACAGTGTTCGGGCTCTGCCAGGTCCATCTTCTCTGAAGCTTCTTCTTAAAGAAAGAATTCATCAAGAAGAGCCCCTCCATTTCGAGGAAGTTGACCAGCATCTGCCCCTGTGATTCCTGCGCCCCAATCCATGAAGTCCGATTTTCGATTCGCCGCGTTCTTGTACTCCCACTTTAGCGTTGAAGTCCCCCATAACAACATTGTAGAAGGTCGAAGTTGTGCCATGTATGGCTCTGGAGATATCCTCATACACGGCTTCAACCTCTTCGTCAGAGTGTGACGAGGTCGGCGCATATACCTGTACCACCTTCAGGGAGTACCTGTCGGTGAGTTTAAGTACAAGGTACGCTACCCGGTTCGACACACTACTGATTTCTACAACGTTGCTGACAAGGGACTTGTGAACCAGAAAACCGACACCACCCTGGGAAACCCTATCACCTTCTCGGAAGTAGAGCAAGTCATCGTGTCCGCCCCCTCTCTTCGGACTTCAGATAACCCCAGTATGCTCCAGTTAATATGACTTAGCTCTTCTTCTAATTCGGAGAGGTGATGGTCCAGCCGCATCGTGCGTCCATTGTACGTAGCCAAATGTAGTTTTTTGTGGCAGCCTACCTTAACCCGGGGATTCTTCGCACCCCCGCCCCACCGTGACCGCGACCGCTGCCGTGGTCGGGAATAGTGGGGCTGCCGGGAACTGGGGGCCGATTTTGGTTGGCGCTGCTCATGGGGGGTTAATGCCCGTAGTCACCACGCTGGGCAGGCGGGTTGGTGACCGCAGTGTGAACCAGTACGCAGGATGGCGCTGCTGCCCACCATCCGGTATAAAATCCTTTAGTCGGCTCCTACGACACCCTCGGGAGGAGTAGGGGTGGGTTCACATGTATTCTATTCTGCCGTCCCCACACGGCATAATTAAGTTAAAATCTTTAAGGAGATATATATAAATCATGAGGTATACTCAATACTTTGATAAGCATGTTAGTGCATGAATCTATCAAGTCATGTATTATTGAGTAAGAATTAATGTCCAATATCACAAGTGTGTGTATAGCTCTGTTACAAGTGATTTATGGCACTAACAACATAGATAAACAATAAACTTACTTAGATGCACAATCACGATGAAATATCCACCAAAAAATGACGAGCTTGACACATACATAGACTTATTGTTATATTTATAACAAAATTATTCCTTCAAACTTTGATATTAAGCATCATTAAAAGGGAACAAAATCAGATAACATACCCTCCTAATGTTTTACTGTGAATTCTAAGAAGTCCCTTACGGACAGCTGTGCTGTCTTCTTCAGGTGTTATGTCAACACGATACTGATACAAACACCACTGTGGAGTAGTTTGAACAGTGAAGTAATTAGCAATTAAATCAATTGGGGTTCCCGATGAACCTGTAAATGAAATCAAATCATAAATTAAAAAACATTATGAATGCAAATACAGATATAGAAAATAAAAAATCTAGAAGTATTGTGTTTTGAATGACAAATTCTTACCTTTTTTAGACTGAACATGAGTGGGTCTAGTTCTCAGTATAGTCATTTGTTCAGGCAGAACCCTGCCACCACCTCTACGTGAACCGCGTCCAACTGCTGCTGCACCAGGGTCACCTCCACCTTGTGCTCCTTGGCCTTTAAACATACCAATTTTACTGCTGCATTTGTTTGAAAAACAAAATTATTAAATTTAAACAGAATACAAAGATAAACAACCATTTCTGCATTACACTGGTACAATTGCACATAGCACATTATTTTATTCATGTTAGAAGCTGTTGTAGAAAAATGTAAATGTAGATAAAAATCATTTTTCCTTAAATGGTTATCATGAAGCATACAGGAATATTGATTGCATTCCTTCGCAAAATGACCCATGGTCCCTTTTGCAGAATGTCCCTTTCACACTGTCCCTCCCTTATTCTCATCCCTCCTTTATCAGCAAGTAATACAATTCAAAAGGTATTTATACTATAATATATATTCAATAATATAAAATCAAAATACGAAAATTCGAATGTTTATTTTTGAAACAAAGTATTTCTATCTTCATAAAAATGATTTTTCCAAAAAGTAAGGGGAGACCATACATTAAAATTTCGAGAACTAACGTGTTTAAGGGGCGGGAATCTATTCCTGTTCGTATTTTATATAAAATGTTAATTGTTAAATCTTCATTGCATGCATATTTTCTAAATGAACATCATCTTACGTGAAGGAAACCTAGGGTTTATCTATAGTCAGCCATATAAAAAAATAAATCATAAAATAAATTACTCATTGCCTGATGTGGTAGTTTAGAAGACACTATGAAAATGTAACCATTTGAGATAGTGGTATAGTAGACACATACCTAGACCTTAACGATAGTCTCATAGACACCTTCATCTCACTAGCACACTCTAACTCCCTATGGTGACCATATGAACACTAATCGACAGACAAGCTCCTTACATGAAGGTAAATGAGCTGTAGTGGTCAAGAATAATAGAAATACAACAATAGGTTTTGCAATTTCTGTTAGTTTACCTACTACATCAGTTACAGAAAGTAAAGATTTCTAAAATCTGATTTTATGAAAGCTATGTATTGTTAAGGATTTTCACTCTTGTAGAAGTGTGGATTTTAATATAAATAATATAAAAAAATGCATTTGCATTTTTAAAAGTGACGTCTCTTACCAAGGTCAATTTTCTGCATTCTCTGTTGTATATCGACATCACCAGGATGATCGTGCGTAGTAGGTGTAGTACGATGCGAAGCACGTCCGGCTTGAACGGTAGGAGTCGGAGCTCCAGCACGTACAGGAGGCGTGACTGATGGGGGTCCCCAAGCAGACGGAGGTTGCGGACGTGGTACTGGCGGCCCAGGGTGTTGCTGCTGCGGAGGACCAGGCTGCTCCCCCGGGCGCCGTGGTGGTGGTCCTGCTTTATCACGTCCACCATGCCCTCGACCTCTACCTACACCTCGACCAGACATGCCGCACTAGCTAATGTGACCCTGGAAAAATAAGTTATTTTAAAATTGTTTCGATAATTTGATTCATGGCTTAAAAAAAAAAGGAGTGCGCCATTTTATTTTTAGCCCGAAAGAAAATTGATGAGGTAGGTATTCTTTAATAAAACAATATAAAATGGCGTCCCCATAATGAAACTTAACAATAAACCATGGGTATTTAACAAATTTTCTGAGGTATTATTAGTCAAACCTAGTTAGTCTTGAATTAAGGTAATAAGGGTTTAAGTTTCGGCAAAGTTATATCAGCACAACAAACAAAACATTGGTTATGAAAAATGTTTCTGTTGGTATATACAAACAATGATGGCAAATTAAGATCAGACAAATGTAAGACTGAATAAAATGTGACCATCCTAGGTTATCTTTATTCATGCTGCTGAAATTATACAATTTAAATACAATATACTTACAGAAAATAAAAGAGAAATAAATTGAGAGCACCAAAACAAGACACGTTAAAACACGTTAAAAAGTGAAAAATACGAAGTGAATGAATGAACATAAATATGCGAAATCAGTGTTGCCAGCTCCGAAACAAAATTCCTCGTATTTTGACTTCCGAACCTCGTACACCTAAAAAACGCTTTCATCATTAAAAATACTAAATAAAGTAAACATGACAAGCTTATTACTAAAAAACATCACTTTGTGATAGAGACGACTAACGCGGAGTACAAAATATTTTATAAATCTTGGTTTTCCCGGTTAACAAAGCTACTACATTCTGCAGCTAGTGTTGTGAAATTAAGCGCTTTGAGTCGAGCGTCGAGCGCTGAGTCAACGCTTTTGAGAGTTAAACGCTTGAACCTTTAAGGCTCGCGAGCCTTGAAGACTCGGGCTTCGACGCTCGAGTCGCGTGCTTGAGCATCGAAGTGTAATCCGTTTTAAGGAGGGTATATTAATAAAAAAAATACTTACAGGCTATTCTGCAATTATTTTGACGTGTGACATGCATACGAGTATATACTCTGAGTCAGATTGGTAACCTTATTTGATTGACGTGTTTGCCTATATATTACAAGACGTGACCTTATAGTTTAGTTGATTGTTTTACGTTTATAATATTGAGTATAAATAAATATCCAATGACATTCATAAAACGCCATCTAGCCTCAAGTTAAGCGTGATTTGTGCGTGGAAGGAACAACGCGTGTGTGCCTGTATTATGGGTACTAAACAACGGATAAACATACTTATATATATATTTTGTAACTACATTCATATTATACATAGAAAACACCCAGACCATTATAAACAGACATGTTCATGCACAAAAATGTTTGTACTGCCCGGGGATCGAACCCGGAACCCTTGATGTTGCAGTCGACATCTCAACCGCTACACCAAATGGGTCGTACACAAAATGGAGTCTTTCTCATGAAATGGCCAACGAATGCTTTATCATTAGTGGTAGTGAGAACTACGGACGAGATGACATATTCAGGCCTCTATGTGTCTTTTTTCATGGTTAAAATAGAGTATTTAAAATATCATCACTCATTCTTACTTCATAAACTTATCATTAATGAATATAAATATTTTCTTTTATCAATAAATAAATTATAGGGATTATTATCTGTTGTCATTGAACCAAATATACTCACACACATTGCTACATACACTACTACTTACCTAAGTAACTGTAGAATTTTATAATACCTATATTAATTAATTGCCGAAAACAGATATAGTTTTCTTATTTTTAAGAAGATATTTAATTCTTCATTACAATATGTAGACGCTCACGCTCGAGCGTTTTATAAATGACTCGAGTCTTGGCTCGAGCATTTTAGAACTGCTCGAGCGTCGACTCGAGCGTTTTAGCGCTGACTCGAGCATTTTTACAACACTATCTGCAGCCAATGATCGCCTAAATCCAGTCAATGGATTTTTTTTGTGTACAAGTTCAAGTTCTGAGAGATGTCACAAGTTTTTAATATGTAGCATGGTCGTATTATAAAATCTCGTACAAAATTGTATGAGGTTGATAGTGTCCTCGTACCGCGTACGGAAGACCACAAATCTCGTATTTGTACGAGGAACCTCGGACGTTTGGCAACCCTGTGCGAAATTGACATTAGAGGATACGGTTGTGACTGAGAGTTTAATTGAATGAATCTCAACTTCTCGGAGGCAGGAATGAATGAATTAATGAACATACATACATTAAGTAAAGCGTACACACATGAATTGAGGATAGTCGATATTTGGAAAAAATTGATTTGCAATCGATTCTATTACCAAAATCGATGTTCATCAGCAACTGTAAATTGCATAGGAAAATTGATTTTAGGTAACATAGATAAATTTAAGCACTTTTTAATTTAAAACAAAAAAAACGCCTTTCAATGCATTTTAAATTATTACAATTATTTATATTTCGACGGTGAATTTGCAGTAAGCTCTAACTCAACAACACTACTTTTCAGGAGACAAAAAAAGTTTAACAATTTTTTACGTGGTTATGAAACATTGTTATGTCGTCATTTTATATAAACGGATGAGAAAAAGAATTATATAGTTAGAAATAGTGAAATATTCTTGGTTTCCGAGAAACGTCGACTTAGGATCAACTGTTTCAAAATTATTGCTTTCTAAAAAAACAATAGATGAAGGTGTAAAACATTGTAATTATACTGAAAAATTGCTGTTTTATAATTGTACCTAAGATAAAAAAAAATGTAATAATAATGACGACCACCATCATAAAAGAAATAATATTTGAATTAGTCTTTTCAAAAGGCAAAGATTCATAGAGAGCATGAGCTTTAAATAAAAAAAAATATCCTGGATGTCGATCAAAGCGACTCCGGCTCCGGGTAATGACCCGTCCTTAGGGCATTAGTTGAGTTTTTAATATCGTCATCCACCAGGGAACTACACTGGAGGCTTGGTCCGACACCGTCGCGTCTTGTTCTTCAAGAGGGGTAATAAAACTCTCTTGAAGAATTATGGACCAATAGCGCTTCTGAGCCTCATCTATAAGATATTTTCCAGGGTTGTGACGAATCATCCAATTCAATTGTCATCCAAGTCAATTTACGGATTCCAAACACTGGAGCAGGTTGGGATCTAAGACAAGCTGATAAGACTCATCCATTACTATATATATATATATCCCAAAACTGTTCACAAACGCAATAAAGGATATCTTTATTACACTGCACTGTCTGAACGAGACGTCAACGTCAATGGAGAGTATATTTCACACCTACGTTTTGCTGAAGATATCGTCGTCGTGGCAGGGTCATCGGAAGAGCTTGCTGAGGTGCTCTACAACCTAAATGAATCTTTCCGACAAGATGAAAGTCATATTCAAATACCATATCATGCCACAACCAGTTGATGACGTCCTCCGCAAATCACAAGGTTGTGCAAGAATACGTTAACTACTTTATTTTAAGTTTTTTACAAAATTGTGTAAGCGATGAACGTAACGAAAAACTCCTCTTCTATATAATAAAGAAAAAAAAATCGATTGAAGAACTAGCAGATATTAATTATTGATATACCTAATGCTTACTTATTTTTATTACGTAATTTCAAATGATTTAATTTGATGTAGATTAATAAATTAGAGTACAAAAAATTTACCAATTTACTTAATAAATTGTCATAATAAATAGAACTATAACAGCAGCAGTTAACAGTTTTCGTTTAATAATAAAATGAAATAATAATTCATTCAGTAGACAGTGACAGGGACAGACAGCATTGTTGCGTGATTTCATGAGATTATTAGTAATGGTAGGCCTTCAATATTTATTTTTTACTAGCGGAAAAATAAGACTGATGTTTTATGTTACTAGGGCTGGTATTTGAAATGGACGATTGTGCATGAGCCATAGCGGCCTATTGGTCGCAGATTAATCTTCCCGGACTTCACAGAGCGTCCGCAAGTTTTACCGGTGAACTGATAGTTTTCTTGGGCTACGCCTGTGCACCTAAGGATCACATGCTCTACCGTTTGCTTTTTTAATGAGGGTCCAGTCCCCGTCGCCAGTCTCAGACAATATCTGTCCATACACGAATTATATTTGGACAGTTTCCTGACCAGGGATGGCATGACCTCTTTGGATTGCCTGCATCCGAGTATCGAGATCCACCATTCCGATACTAATGTTTGTGTGTGGTCCCTTAGCCAGTTCAAAAACTGGCTAAGGGACCCACGCAAATAGTTCCAGTCCGATAGCTTTCGTGTTTGAGCCTCCTCTCGACAGCTCGTCAGCGGCATCGTTACCGCGTGACGCACTGTGTCCATTGCAGTATCACTGTGGTTCTATTCTGCACCGAAAAGCATTCTAGAGCGTTATGGCATCTAGTATTATTTTGGAATTTCATTTTCATTTCAAAACGTGATTAGTCCGGCGCGAAGCAGCGCCTTGAAAATTATATGTACATTTTTATTATTATCGGAAAAATAAAACTCATGTTCATGTTACTGGGGCTGGTTTCCGCACTTAGTCCTTGAAATGGGCTTTTGTGCGTGAGCCATTGCGGCCTGTTGGTCACTTTAACCAGCCCATCTCCGTCCGAAAGAAGAAAAATTTTCCCGGTCTTCATAGAACAAGTGTTACCATGACGACCCATCTGGTGTAATGGTTGAGACATCGGCTATAACACGAAGGGTTCCGGGTTCGATCCCCGGGCAGTACAAACATTTGTGTGCATGAACATGTCTGTTTGTAGTGATCTGGGTGTTTTCTATGTATATAAGTATAATATGTACGTATTTACAAAAACATTTTTTATCCGTTGTTTAGTTTCCATATTACAGGCTAATGCTTAGTTTGGGTCTAGATGCCCTAGATGGCGCTGTGTGAATATCAGTGGTGCTATATTTATTATTCTCATGTAATTTTTGTGAAAAGGTTTGGACCGTAGGGACCATGTGTCCATCGTGTATATCGGGATTTAGCGAAACGTATAGCCGAATATACAGGTGACAGGCTAGTGCCTTTCATGGGCAACGTTTAATTTTGGTTGTGCAACGCGGGAATGTTGCCAGCCTTATGGGTACTATGTCACTGACTAGAGACAGTGATCTGGGGCACCTCTTTTTACGTTTTGTAAGTTTGTTCGTTCATATATTTATTATATTCATCTTATTTATTTTGTAGATTAAATGAAATTTATTGTCAGTTCTCATGTAAGTAATATTTATATCTCAAATGAGAAATTATCTTTTTCACTAGCATCCTCTCGATGATGATGGCGAAAATGAAAATGCTTAGGTGGTCAGGACGGGTCACAAGGCGGGATAAAGTACGAAACGAGTATGTCCGGAGCAGTTTTTAAGTGGCTCCAATAGCCAAGAAGCTTAAAGAAAGGCGTCTGAGTTGGATGGTCACGTAATGAGGCGAGATGATGCCTATGTTGTGAAGACGGCCTTGAACATGCCGGAGAATACGAAATAAATTAATTTAGTTTCAGTTTATTTAAAGGAAAGGAAGGAAAGGAAAAGGCAAAGGAAGAAGAAGACTAGCATCCCTTCGATAAAAAGACAAATGATAAAATAGTAATAAAATAGTAGTAAATTTTGTTAAATACATATTTTAACTTGTTACGTATAAGTACAAATCCGTAATAAAAGTTCAGTATATCTCTTAATACTTTCCGTTATTCTTTTTATCTTAGTAAAAAAATATTGAGAGAGTAAATGTCGAATGAAAAAATCTTTTACTTGTAGGTAACTGAACTCGTTACACTCGTGCACTACGTGAAAGCAATGAAAAATACCGCTCTAATGTCATTTTGATGTTATCGAAAGTGCGATAAAAGCTTTCAGTGTATGTTTCTATAGAAATTAATGGTAGTGCCTGCGTGACGAATAGCTGCGCGCTGCCTCAGCTTGGCAAGGGTCGCACTCGGACCTCGTTACCTCCGACGAGGCCCTTCGAAGTGGCTTTTCCGATTGTCCTTCTGACCCTTAACTTTGTAAGAAAATAAGAAAAATGTTTGGGCTAGGTTTCGCCATCTCCGGATTAAATAAAAGATTATCGGGCAGATAGTTAACAAAATTTTATTGTCCAATTATCTACTGGTAAGGTTTTCAGGATATCTTTTCTAGAGGTGAAACGAGCCTTTATGTTTTTAAAAGAATGAGTTCCTTACTTAAATACGAATGCCTTTTGATAGAATATTAAAACATTCGAACACTTTTCCTCGAAGAATTATAGAATCGACAAATCATGACACCTATTGTTCGCTACATCGATGCATCAAAATCTCGAATGACATATGGCCAACTGATCCAAATCTAATGTTAAGAAGTCTAACTTCAAAGAATCGATATGGTAGCCCACAGTTATTGGGACCACAAACATAAAAATAAACTGTATAATTAGTTCTTATCGCTAGACTGAATTTATCTC
The DNA here is from genome assembly GCA_019425675.1 of Leucinodes orbonalis. Taxonomy (NCBI): domain Eukaryota; kingdom Metazoa; phylum Arthropoda; class Insecta; order Lepidoptera; family Crambidae; genus Leucinodes; species Leucinodes orbonalis. The sequence continues at coordinate 65,283 of PQWD01011979.1, forward strand.
CCGCAATAACTCAATATAGTATACCTATTTATATCTGTTTTTCAGGATCTACATGAAGGACTATGCATTTCACCAGTTAGCAATATACTGTAGAATATTATAAAAATGATCACTCTACTTCTAGCCAATGTCTAAAAGCATTCTTACAGCTAGAATAGCATTGTTATGTTTTCAAAATTAGAAGTCATTATATCACATCCTCGAGCGAAATAAAAGTATGAGAATTCCGTTTTTGCAACAGGCTAAAATTATTTATGAAGCTTTAAATCCTCGACTACCCGAACACAATTAGAGGATCAATATTCCCAGCTAAACGCGCGTTAAGTGTTGTTTGCTGAAGTCTTAACATGGGGAAGCTATATTGCCGGGCGGAGTGGGACGTGGAGCTTATTCAATGAGTGTACTACATGCAGTCTTTATGTGTAGGAAGCGAAGTACCAGTGTAGATGACAATGTATGTGTAAATAAAATTTTACTTTAATAGATGCTGATTAGGACCACATTATTTATTTCATAGGAGGACCAACAGCAATGAAACACAAAAATATACACAAATAACAACAGGTAGCCAATTATAGGTCCTCACTAATAAGAATAACATTATTTCGAAATCAAAACATAAAAGCTAATCGTTAACTTTGTTTTCGTATAGCTAATTTATTAAAGTATCGTAATTAGACTCATTAAATGTAGTGTTTTTTACGTTTAAATCCTAGAGAAGAATTTAATACTTGAAGACCATGTTTAATTAAACCTTAAAGAATGATATACTGGACATAGGACGCCCTCCAGCCCGATGGACCGACGACTTGCGAAAGGCCGCTGGTGGAGGCTGGATGAGAAAAGCGGAGGACCGGGCTATCTAGCGCAAAATGGGGGAGGCCTATGTCCAGCAGTGGACTGCGATAGGCTGAATAGGAATGATATACAGTTAAGAATAGTCAATAATTGACCATTCTTATGCTATATAGTAATATTTAATACGAAATAATAAGTCCTTAAAGTTATGGATAGGTTCGTAATTTATATAAACCTCGCCTGCCGTAAAGCCCTATAGTAGCCTTACCTAAGTATAAACAATTTATGGTCACATATTTTTGGTATTTATCCTTTTAAATCTAGAATGTGCTTATAAAAAGTCCTAACCTATGCTTATTATTAATCGCTGCACAATTAGTGTTTACTAATGTTTTAAGCAGAACGAGTATTCAAAATGACCTCGTAGAGATCAAAACTAACATCCCCGCCGGGAGTTCGACAGAATTATTTCGCACTGCTGTTATCCTCTGTATCTACATATTTGTTGGCCGGAACTAAATTTAAAGCGGGGATTTAATGTCCATTTGACACTGCCGCTCAACTGGCGCATTTTTATTAGCTGCCGACTGTAACGGGAGATGCTCCCTCGTTGAAATTTATTTAAATTCTTAAAAGAATACTTCCCTTTTCTGCGTCCCCTTTTTCCCGGTCACGGAAGTCGTGAGTGAGTGGGGCACTGCTGATTTTAATTTTTGTTGATAAAACAGACTTAATACTTTTTAGGAATGCCGCTAGGGTATATTAATAAGTATAAATATAAACCAATATATAAAGGGCTACCATGGTACATACAATTACTTCAAATTTAGATATTCATATAAAAATCAAAGTGAACTTTGATTTCATCAACTAAAACTAAAAGCAATTCTTTGGACAAAAAATTGGCTAAGCGCGATCGTGGAGGGTTCCACGGCAGCAAGTAATATAAAATAAAGTTATTTTATTTACTTAGGCACCTACTAAAGCTTTGATATGAAAAAAATAGTGGTTCATCGTTTATGACGTATAGAAAAAAAAGTACACATCAGAAATCGCGCAAACTATTCAATTTATAAAAAAATGATATTAGAAACCTCAATACCATTTTTTAAGATCTATCCATAAATACCACACACGTGGGGGGACGATAAAAAAAATTGAGTTTCAGTTTAATGTATGGGGAACCCCAAAATATGTACATATATATTTTTTCAAATTTCTTATTTAAACCTAAAAGTGGTTCACAGAATACATATAAGCACAAAGTTTGAATAGTGTAGTGCTTATAGTTTCGGAGAAAAAAGGGGTTGTATTATTTGAACGGACGGACGGACAGACAGACAGACTTGACGAATCTGTAAGGGTTCCGTTTTTTGCCATTTGGCTACGGAACCCTAAAAATAATAGTTATCGTATCTTAAAAAGGAGGATAACTGCTGTTAATTAAGTTTTATCGGGTACATAACCAAACTAGATATTATATTTCTTTATAACTTGGGGTTATGAAGGTCCAAACATCTTTATAATATCTAGAACTACAAATTAAGCTTAAAGACTTTTAAAATTTGAAACGTTTTTTGAGTCATCCTAAATTCAATAAATTTTATTTTAAAGTACATAAGTACTTTAAAATAAAATTTTTGACTTTGCATCAACGTCAATGGCGAGTACATCACTCATCTTCGATTTGCCGATGATATAGTAATCATGGCAGAATCCATGGAGGATTTAGGTACTTTGCTCAATACCCTTAACAGAGCTTCGCAACAGGTCTTAAAATGAACATGGACATGACGAAAGTCATGTCTAATATCCATGTTGTGCCCATACCAATATCAGTTGGAAGTTCTGAACTCGAAGTTGTAGACGAATATGTGTACCTGGGACAAGTAGTTCAAATGGGTAGGTCCAACTTCGAGCAGGAGGTTTCGCGTCGAATCCAATCAGGATGGGCAGCGTTCGGGAAGTTAAGGGAGATCTTTTCGTCCAAAATACCTCAGTGTCTAAAGACGAAAGTCTTTGACCAGTGTGTGTTGCCGGTTATTACATACGGAAGTGAAACGTGGTCGCTTACTAAGGGCCTCTTAAATAGGCTTAAAGTTGCTCAACGTGCTATGGAAAGGGCTATGTTAGGTGTTTCCCTACGCGATAAGATCCGGAACACGGATATCCGTAGGAGAACTAGAGTGACCGACATAGCCCACAGGATAAGCAAGTTGAAGTGGCAGTGGGCAGGACACATAGTGCGTAGAACCGATGGCCGATGGGGCGGAAAGGTTCTCAAATGGCGTCCGCGTAACGGAAAACGAAGCGTAGGCCGACCCCCAACCAGATGGTCTGATGATCTGGTTAAGGTGGCAGATCGGGGAAGGGATCGGTCCGCGTGGAAATCATTAGGGGAGGCCTTCATTCAGCAGTGGACTTTCTAGGTTGTAATGATGATGATGATGACACAAGTACTCAATAGTTAGCTACCATTAAATAAATAAATATCCACTGACATTCACACAGCGTCATCTAGCCCCAAGTTAACCGTAAAGCCTGTATCATGGGTACTAAACAACGGATTAACATATTTTTTTTGTAATTACATACATATTATATATAGCAAACACCCAGACCATTACAAACATACATGTTCATGCACACAAATGTTTGAACTGCCCGGGGATAGAATGTAGCAGTCGACGTCTCAACCGCTAAACCAAATAGGTCGTCAAATATTTATTAGAATTATTAAATTATCATCGTCATTATAATTGTTAAATACGGTATTACTTTTGCTATCCCTATTATTTTAGGTCCTCATTCCCATGAAAATTCTGCGATTTAGTAGAACACTAATTACAACGCAAGTTTATTTGCGAATTGCCCCGGCTTGCATATTAAACAGCGTGTCACAGAGTACTAGCACTTACATCTTTCTTACTTATAAAGAACAGGGGGTGCTTGAATGTATTTATAACTTTTATTAAACTGTTATTGGTAATAATTTTAAGGGAATGAGCAATGATGTGTTGTTTGCCTAGCGCTATATGATTTCATGCAATGTTTGAAAGCAACAAACATTTTAAACGGTGTTGTTACATTTTAAAGATGACGTGATTAGTGAAACTAAAACTAAAGCAGTGGTAGGATATGATAAGAGCATGTTTCTAGTTGGCATCATTTCTTATAAATAGAGCGTAAAAAGGCTATAAAAATGCATATTTACCATCAAGATATAAAATTAATATATAAAAATATTAAAGAATAGTTTATTTACTCATCCTGCTCATACAATCAAACATTAAGAACATGCAATGAAAAAAAGAATAAAAACCTTTTGATTGAACAACAGTCTTTGAATTAAACAATAGGCAATAAAAGGAATGCAGTATATTTATCAGAATAATGTCGATCTAGCCTATAAATACTGCTCCTAAATAAGTACAAAAATGAAATGTTAAATCGCAACCACATCTTAATTCTTAATGTGAGGATTGCTTTGTGCTCTATTTTTAACAACGCTGCAAATTACCATTAAGCAACCCTAAACGCGTCTATTAACGGTCCCGGCATGAATGTTTTATGTGTGTCGGTGTCGCCCACTCCCGAAGGGAATCGGGACCGCTGCTACCACTTAATTAAGAGGAAGCGAAGGGGAACACATTTTAATTAATATTACACGCTGATTCGCGGCCTATTGTTTAGGCCAAATTGAAAACTATAATCACTTGACTTCATGCTGTGCTCAATCCCTTTATTGTATGCAAAATACTGACCGTAAATAAAAAACAATAAAATAAAGGCAAGAGATTTAATATTTTGTTTTCAATGTTCTTGAGGATTGTTTTTTATAGCAGTGTTAATACCCTTGAGGATGTGGAAAGAGCGAGCTCACTCAAAATGTTTTGATTTATTATACTATTCAATAATATTTTGTTAAGTGAGAGAAAGTAGTTAAGTGGGCTCGTTAGAATACAATGGGACCTTATCTAATCTAACGTTCATTTAAAAATCACGCATTATATTGTTAATTATTGCCTTAGTACGTCAGCAAATCATCGTTGTGTGTCGTTATTCAGTATCTATTATTTTTGATGTAAATACATATGCTGTACTTTATTCAATGTTAATTCTTAAAAGCCTTCCAAAGGTTACTCAGAGGTCTATTATCGCAATATTAATAAACCACTAATCCGACATCACGACATCAGTGCAAACAGTATCTCAGCGAATTAATCAAAGTTTCAAATCATTTAAATATTGATTTAACTCCAGTAAGCGGGGCCGGCACGGTCGGGCAAATGTTTGTCCCGGGCAAACAGCAATATAGCCGTGCCTCCAGGCTCTTCCCGTTTTGTGTCGGGATGCTTCGATCACCACCCCGTATGATAATGACGGATGCTACGCTCTTGGATATTATAATTATCCTTACTCTTTTATTACTTTTCCCCCTTGTTTGGTTACAGCTTTTAATAAAACCTCTCACTATAAATATATATATAGGCCTCGCAATTTTTAATATTGTTCTTTAACGACTGTTCATCGTTTTTACATATTTATTAACTTATATTTTTGTAAGATATGTTTATACATTCTAGTTTCAGTGATATTTCAAGTGAAGCAATTTTCTAATAAATTAGAATGAACTTTTTAAGTGTTCGATTACTTAATATTTCTTATAAGTAAACGAAACTTATTGCTAAATAAGTTAACACTTCTCTAATTACTGTTTAACGAATTTGAAATTATATATTGATGATTAACTCATGTTTTACCTGCAATCAATTTTGATTTGCTGGCGGGCTAGATTACACATTGGTAGTGCTTTGTCGCTGTTCAAACTCTAACGTCATGAAGGTTGACATATAGGTTTTGTATGTATTCATAAAGATGGCGTTGCAAGTATTTTGCATCGCACTAGTATTGCGATTCTTGAATTGTATAATACTGGTGTAATATTATGTATTTATATTCTGTATTTTATATTCTCTATATCGATATAGTAAGTTACATCTATACTATTGTGTCTAATTGCTGGCCCTCAATCTCACGGTTGTTCAGTCGCCCTTCATTGTGCCCGATGGTGACATAACCACGAGGCTTTCTCACCACACTAAGCTATATATATATATATATATATATATATATATATATAATCTTTTTAATTTCACATCTTTACACACCACATTTATCGAGCTCTACATTATTAGTGTAAGTGAAAGAATATATTTTAGACAAAAGTATTTGTCACTGATCATAATTTATCAAAATTTGAATTCCTCTTATAAATATTGCTAGTCGCTCGCTTGATGAATGAAGCGCAGTAATTATAATGGGTAACGTTATCTCATTGTGTCCCCTCTAATGACTCGTCACTTTAATGAGGCTCAGACACTTCCCTAATCTGTGTTTTAGCGTAAACAAAACTTTGCCGTTAGGACAAAGCAATTTTTAAAACTTATCAGTCATTTATTAAGGTATTTTTAGTATTATTTTACCAATTATATTACTAAAAATAAACTTTTATATTTGCTTATATCATATTAAGGTATATACATAATTTTGATGGTAAATCCAATAAAGATTTATATAGTTTTTAGTCATAGCATTAAAAACAGAATTCTATTTTCATCATAATTATTAAAAAAAAAAACTATCCGTCACAAAAACGTTTTGAGATCCGTATAGTATTATATGCTATAACAAATTATTATAAGGTTCAGATCAATATTAAACGTTGGCATAAGAAATATTATTGAATAAAGTGTATTAATAAACATACGATCTTTAATGACCGTTTAATGAATAAATATTTTCTTATGATATATTTCTTATAATTTTTTATTGCCCTCCGAATGTCACTTTTTTAACAGTATAATGGTTTTTCTATAGTTCATTGTTTACTTAGCAGTCCAGCAGGGGTAATCAGGCAAGTTTACGGAAGATAAGTCTGTCAAATATACCCTAATATAAAAGATGAAAAAGCTTTAACAGTTTATTGAGAACTTTTTAATTTGGAAATGTTTTTGATAAATCTCTTGTATAATTTAGCTCTCGACACAAATTAGAGACTGAGACATCCGACGTCGTTACCGGATCATTTGAAGCTCGTCTCATCGCACGTCAAAGTTTGCAAAGTCAGCGTACGGCCGAGTAATAAAGACTTATGGGTCTACCCGTCGGCTTACGTAGTGCAGACAGTCTCTGTATTACCCCCACGCTTTATACATTATCTCTAATATGACTGACTGCCTAGACATTTAAGAACTTTTGCCAATAAAATAGATTTTTTAAATTATTCATAGCGATAATGTACACAATACTTACCAGATGGCAACAGTTTAAAGAAGAGCCCTAAGTAATCTTTATAGACGCTATAATATCACCTGTCCTCATCGTCTTAGTAATTATTTCGCATGTTTGATGAAGTAAAGCGAAAAGGTTAGACATATTATGATTGCACTTTCTAACATATTTCGACTATCGACATGCTGAGGTCACACAATCTTAATAAATTATTAATTGTATTTAATCAAATATGAAAAGTATAAAAAGAGCTATGTGACATAATTTTGATGTGTTAAACGTTTACGAAATAAGCACTTCTGGATTGCAAGCCACAGAGCTGGTCTATTTCAGACAAAATAGAAAATCAACTACGTCTGTAGAATGAATCTGCCTGGGGCGGTTAAAGTTCTTTTGTAAGACAAAATGTTTATCGTGTTGTTGGCCTTCAGTATTTATCAGAAAAACATATATTAGAATATTCTAATAGAGCTTGTCATAATAAGCCAACCATGAAGCAGTCTAAAGAGGATAATGTAGCAGTTACATGTTAAAAGCCCTTTGTGGTAGATGGCGCGGCTGTGACGCCACATCTCGCTTTCCACGTGAACGACCATGATTCATCAGGGCCTATTCACGGCGATCTCTCGATCCAGCCCGGTTTAGCTAGTGCTGTGGAACTGTTAGTATAAATTATCGATATTACCAATTTTTTGCTAGGTTATTTGTAACAAACATGCCTAAATATCTTAGGGATTTATTTCGGAAGGGACAGTTAGATTTAATGAGAGTTATCTTGAGTGAGAGTCAGTGATATACTAAAATTTAAGCAAGCATTGACTTTAACTTCTAACTAATATAATCAATCACTGAGTTTACTTTAATCTAAAGATACACTTACTACTGTTAACTCAAATAAGCCTTTAGCAAATCGATTCACTTCTTTTTTTATTCAATCGAAGCTTAAATATCAATATCATACATCAGAATCCATTAAATACTCTTTTTTATAAAAACATAACTATTATTTTCTTACCTGATTCGGTTTTAATACTCCTTTTTCCTTTAGACAATTTCATGGAATAATTCCCCAACAGACACAAATTGCAGGCTAAAACAAAACAACAATAAAAATTATTCCGTGCTTTGAAGGGAACGTTAAGCCTTCGGCCCCCGGCTATTATCTTATAGTCCGAGAGCCGGCCGCATAAAAGACCTATGGATCAGATACAAGAACATCTCTTTTAATATAGTCTGAGAAATCATAGAACTAAAGGTTAGGAACTAAACAAAATTATGAACTCACTTCCGGTTGTAATTGCAGACATAGTTAGAACTCATAAGACGAAGTATTTGATGAGTATAATTCAATTTTAAAAGGTCGACAAGCTCAATTCACCCACGACCGTGAATCGACCACAATCAAAGGACACAAAAAATATCTTAAATACCCGCCAATCCACAATGGACCCGCGTAGTTTTACGGCCCAATCTCCTCATAGCCATGCTGTGGGGGGATGTTGTGTGCTAACCCTTTTAAGTAAACAATATTATCGATATGCTTTTCACAGCACTAACGTTATCGGAGAGAGATTTAGCGGGCGCTGTCGACGCGGCGGATTACCGTGATTTCCCGGGGGGGCTCGGACCGAAAAGACACCTCGGTTGCATCGACATTATTACTTTTCCATCGTACACCACTACCGTTGACAGCTGCCATTATAATTATTTTCTAAAAGCAAGTAACTTGTGGCGGTTCCTAATTACGGAAGTTTTGTGCGGCTTTGCTAATTTAATCAGTAGATAATCAATCATAATGTTAATACTTGAGTCGATTTCCGGGATGTTGCTAATTGGATTGTTTTGCTTGTTTTCGCAGTGATATTTTTATTTCAATTATAAATTAACTTTTGACAATATAATAATTTATTTTCCATAGTGATGGAAGAGACAATTCATCGCTGCACTGTCATCGCTGTATCAACTGTATACTTAGTCATAGAATGTAAATCAGGTTTCATTTTAAGTTAACATGCACTAGACTAGTTGTTAGTATTACTGTTGGTAATTTACAGCCAGAAAATGGACTGACAATGAAGTATCGCAACTGAAAATATACATACGTGAACAAATGTTCGTAAATTCTTAATAAATAACATGTTAATACATATTAGTTTATTGTATTTGTATTGTATTCTGCCACAGAAATCAACATTTATTTATTTCTTTCTTCATATCTCTAGATACTCACACGGTCCACACTAGAAAACGGAAATTGGAACCATGAACTTAATGAATTTGATTAGTATGTTTTTGTGTTCGCGTGTTTGTGTGTTTATGGAAGATGGTATCAATTGAACCCTACAATAATTTTTATAATTACACTTCTCACAAGGTAGGTATATATTCATTTGTATAGAAATGCATGAGAGCGTACATTTGTTTAATGTTTACAGTGGAAATATGAGCTTGTCCACCCCGAAGGCGTTGACAATGCGTCATGAGCCGGCGTCCGGCGGAAGTGGCGTAACGAGGCCGTTGTTCCGCCCCGCGCGCGCTTCTTTTACCCTTGCTTCCTGGTTTCACTGCTTTTATACAAAGATTTTTAGAAATAATAATAATAAATAAATCGTATAGTACGAATGTGATTTGAAAGAAAGGTTTTTCGTAACTCGTTCGTTACATAATACATTGTTTGTGACGAAGCCGATGAGGACTGATTGACGGTCGTAATGAAAATTAAAAGTAATAGAAAAAAATATCTTATATGTAACTAGCGACCCGCCCTTGCTTCACTCGGGTACAATGATGATATTCGTAATAAGCACGTTCCCCGGTCGGCTGGTACCGGGGAACTTACGCTATTTTTCCCCAGTAGACGCAATGTCTTCAGTTTCCTCAAATAAGCCTATCGGTTCATGCGCCAATCGTATGTGTATTATTAGTAATACAGGTTACCTATTATTAATTGGTGCTAATTTGTAAGTCACAAATCATTATCACAATCCATCCTCGGCCGCATCATCACTTACCATCAGCTGAGATGCCGGTCAAATAGGCGGTTGTTTGTTTTCATCCTCTATAGGCGGATAAAAAAAACCAAAGGACTGAAAAGATTATTAAACTATATAAGTTTAAATATATTAACCTGATTATGATGTCGGGTAGCTGATGAGTATCAACTGTTAGGATCAAACCGAGTAGAAATTATTAGAGAAGGTTCACCTTTGGATAATATATCCTGTAATGGTAACGAAAAAATTTGCTATTTACAAAGACATTTTGTCGTCATCATCATTCATCAATTTTAATAAATTGGAAATATATTTTAATGATTTCGATATTTATCTACCGGAGGAGTTTCCCGGTCACGCAGATCCGAGTTTTTTAAAAAAATATTACAAAATTAACTGGTATACAACACCGATCTTGTTTTACTTAATAACCTATTAGGTTAAGTTTCCCAGAAGTTTATTTATAACATATCTGATTGATTTATTAGCACTGCTGTGTATCTATCTACCTTTTACCGCTGGCTCAAAGCATGCTAGTGGTTCTCTAGAAAATGAACCGTGTTTAAAGTCAAACTTGAGTTCGTGGACATCCCAAAACAATCATTACAAGAGGTTTAATCAACGACCCACGTAGTCAAATATTTTGTATCATGTGATTATTAACATTAAATGTTTCACGAAAACAAAACATTTGTGCTCAACTTCACTGAGATGTTTTTCACCGTAAAACCTCTTAGCTATAAGCCCCCCTAATTGGTACTTCTGAAGCTTCCGACCGACTGTCTCGTTAGTGAACATTATACCTGGAGTAGAGCCAAACAGTTTTTACTGAGAAGTCAATTATAAATTTATTTTTGGCCGGTAATATTATCTCGAATGTCAATTAATATTATATGTTCCGATAAAAGTAAGTTTTAAGTTGGAGCAGACGAGTTCTGGAGTGGAGACCGCGTCTTGGCAAGCGTAGCGTAGGACGCCCTCTGGCCCGATGGACCGACGACTTGCGAAAGGTCGCTGGTGGAGGCTGAATGAGGAAAGCGGAGGACCGGGATATCTGGCGCAAAATGGGGGAGACCTATGTCCAGCAGTGGACTGCGATAGGTTGAATAGGAAGTTTTAAGTAATTAATTCTATTACCTGGAAAGGTTTTTTTAAGTAAATCAGACGGGTTCAAATAATATGAACTAAGAATAATAAAATGTACAATATATTTTTATCAACCTCTTGAAATAACTCTCTGGCAACTTGTTTATACCCTGTGTGGGTCGTGTGGTCGGTTGCTCTACGTAATACCCAAAAAATGGGTATTTTTTTAGCAGTGGTCCTTATTTGGTAATAATAATAATACTATCTACTATTCTATAAATGCTTGGCGTGGATGAACGCTTGATGGTATAGTGCTAATAGCGGTCCGTCGTCTCTAACAACGATGATTGAATACAGTCTTTATATAATCTATATATAATCCACAGCCAATTTAAAACTATAACATATATAAATTACAATTGAAACAAATTTTAATAAGACGCCTTCTCCTCTTTTGATTGCAAACTTTAACGGGATGGACTCCGTTGAGTAATGATTTTATTTATTATTATTACCAACAATGTACCAACATCAAAAATAAGAAATAACTAATAAGAAATACTAATTAACTTCGTGCAAGTTAAGCAGCTATCAAATTGGCGGTTATTGGATGGGATACTGAAATACATTATTTCGTTCAACTTCGTGCTTTAGAGGGCTTAAGGGAGACGTGAGGTGTAGCCTAATCTTTCCCATATAGGCCTGCTCGATTGCTGTGCTAGTGGGAATTAACTTTTGTGAGCCATAATTATAACATGCTTCTGTGGGACACCAGAATACTGCTAAATTGCGTTAAATATGGTCTGTCTTAAGTACCAATTCTAAAATTGTATACTGCATTAAGTAAATGAATACAACCACCACACCAGTTAATAATGTGGATCCGTTGAATGTTAGCTTCGCATGCTATTATAAGTTCCATAAAAAAATTCAATTAGTGCAAATCCCATAGTAATAACTTCTCAACAATTTGGTGATTTGACATGTTTTACAAATGGTTTTTATGTCATAATGTACAGGACGGTCAGGACGCTTACATGATGGTAAGTGATACGCCTAACCATGACAGAGCGGTACTGAAGGAGAACAAAAACTGATAGACAGTTATTGTACCCATAAATGCCGCTCTGCGTCGTCACCCGAGACAACATATTGTTAGGTCTCTTGTACCCGGTAATTTGCCGGTAAAAATCTTACTCAACATACATAACTAGGGCACAAAATAAGTGATAAATGAAATAAAATTATTCATACAAGGTAATTAGCAAATAACTAGTAAATAAAAAATAATCATGTATAAACATTCTACAACAACATGTTAAACAAGTGTTTCGGATTTGCCTACATTATGACAGACCGTTGATTTTGTCCATAGCTCAGCAGGGGATGGCTTTGCAAAAGGTTGCGCATCCTAAAAAGATAATTCAACGTGAGTTATAACTGTATCTATACAATTACGTTTTTGCAATTTCGTTTAAGGAAATAGACTTATTTTTATCATTCATCGAGGCCACCTCAATATAAGACAACTTTAATACAAATTAAGTATTAAAAAATGGATAAAGAAATTAAAGCATTTCGTCTGTGCAAGATAAATTGCTTTTAATTTCTGTCGGTTCATGATACAATCGTAAAAGATGAAACAGTGATAGCGTGTGGGTAGCATATTATGGCTGCTTTAAAAGCTTGGTAGGTACCATAAAAGTCCATTATTCGTATCGGATAATTATACACCAGGCATTTAAATAAAATGGCGCGATGCGCTAGTTTGATCCTAATTTTACCGTATGAAGCCTTTAAACAAATAATATCATCTACGAAACCAACGTCCACAGCCAATGTTGTCAACTTTTTAAACAAATTGTTTTTTATGTTACATAGTGTACAGGAGGTCAGGATGCTCACCTGATGGTGAGTGATACGTAGTAAGTACTTAAGTTGGCATCACTTTTCACAGTTTATAATAATGTATCATATCCAAACTTTTTTGGTTTTGTAGCTACGATTTTAGAAGATTATTATAGTTTTGGAATCAATCTGAATAAGCATAGCATTTATCCGAGCATGCATGTAAATGAACCTTTTTGCTCTTATGACGACATTTAAATTCTTATAAAAAATCAGCACTAGGTTAAAATATATTAATAAAGAAGATAATTCATAAGTCGTTCGTCTGTTAAACATGTCTCCCATCACCAAGACAAAACAAGTAAACCGCGGATTTCTGTCTGGAAAATTCAACGACGCGGTGGGAGAACGCGTCGGCGCGAGCAGCGCCGGCTTGTAAACACAAAGCTAGTCCGGCAGTCACGTGTCGCGCCCGCCGGGGGCGCATCACTCTTAGGGTGGTATCGCTGGCAAACGGCATAACACAAAAACAACCCAGAGAACGTACGATAAACTCTAAGAACACCAGGAGAACATAAGTTGGTGGCACCTTAAGAGTGATGCCCTCCGGCGCGAGTCTGTGAACTCTCGAAACTTGATACATGTCATACCAACATATTGGACAGTACTGTTGACGTATTCTATTAGAGTCAGTGTATATAATACAACAACCACTCTAAAGAATATCAGTACAAAACATATCAAATCAAAAATTATCATATCTTAACAACTTAATATTACTTACTTCTCTATTAAAATATTTAATCAATAGATTTAATATAACTATTAAACTAGTGTATTTAGTATTATATTAAACAATCTGCAGTTCTTCAAGTATCCTGTTATCTACAATGGGTAAGTTTTTAGAATTTTTCTTATCCACATTGTTTTATATACTTTATCATTAAAACATCTTTTGTTTTCTACTCAGTTGTTCCTATTTCCTATTTAATATTAAGTGAAAATAAAGATATTTACACTTAAAGTACTTGCTGCTACAAATGAAATAAAATCATCAAAGGCAATTGTTACGGGTTAGCTTCACGTAGTGCTCGTAGTTTGAGTAATACAATAATGCTACGAACAAACTAATTTCGTAGCACTATGCAAAATAAGTTCGGCTTTGGTAGAATTACGAAAGAATAGAATATTGAATTAGATATAAGCTATAAAATAATATTGGCATTATACTTATACTGAATTCACTTTAAATATTCAATAAATTAATTTTCATTTAAAATACATTATTATAAATAACATTTTAATATTTATCGTTTACATTTTATTTATTCATTCTTCTTATATTCAATTTTATCCGATCAATTAGTATTCGTACTTGTATTTTATCTGATCAATAAGTATTCGTTCTTGTATTTTATCTGCACTGTAACTTAGATAGAGGAAGGTCGTTTATCACGTGACTGATTCATCAAGCCCAAACTACCAAAGCTAGTCTCTCAGAAAGAGATAAGAGCAGGTGGGTCTTGTGAATAATTGTATTATTTGCTGCACAATCTGCAATGCTTTTTGTATGTTAATTATTGAAATATGTTTTTTATTGAAAAAATCATAGTAATGTTTTAAAGAATAACTTAAAAAATATCAGTATTTTTTGAAATACAGTCTATTAAAAAAATAATTGCCGTTGACTTACATAAGGGGAAGTACCTCGGAGCCTGATAATTATTAATTAAACTCGTTTAAAACGTCAAATGATTATTGGAATGTATTTAATTGTTGGCACCGAATCATAGTTGAGTAGAATATTTTCAAATGAACTTTGTTTCATGTTCACATTTCAATGTTTTAAAATATTAGTGTCATAAATTTTGGTCTCATGCAATTTAATATTGACAAAGATTTCAACATTCGCGATCTCGGTGTAACACTAGACCATAGATTAGATTTTATTGAACTTTTTGACACACGATCCTGGAAAATCTTAGGTTTAGTTAAACGTATGTGTAAGCGATTTTATGATATCCGTACGTTGGTTCAACAAGCAATCAGCGCAGGCGCAGGTTTTAATGTCGTTGACTCATTCAAGGAAACTTAAATAGTTTTGTTTTACTTAAAACTGTAAATATAACACTCTAACAAATATTTTAGCCTACCTCACTGTAGAACTATCTGCGGCCAACAAAAGTAGAAAAAGTCATTTCGAAAAAAAAAACACCGTACCGGTGTAGCGGACGTATGATAATATTTAATGGATTGTGATATCGACATCTTTCCCGATTGTGACCATGTATTTAAAAATGTGCTGATCCTGCATAAAGTATTGTAATTTTAATTTTCATTCTTTTATTTTTTCTTATTTCAACCTGCTGGTTAATCTACTATTTATTCAAAATGGTATGTACGTAGAGCTCCGTATTTTGTAATCGACAAATAGATTTTTCAATGTTGTATTGGTCTGTAAAGACATGTTTTTTAAACGAGTCACATTTCTTTTATTACTCCATTGTAATGTATAATAATATGTCGCTGGCGAGCCGGTACCAATAAATAAATAAATTAAATTACCAGAGATTTTAATTGAAATTTTGGTATTCATTGTTAAAATATAAATTATTGTATGAGTTAATCCTTAAATAGGCTGCTGTCAAGGCCTAGGTTTATATGGGTATGAAGATTAATATTCCTAGTATCAAAAACGCAAAAAGTTATAATTATTATGAATTATTATTATTATTATACCTGATGAATTGAAAGTTATTTTTGTATATAGTTAAGAATTTATAATATTAAACATATGGGTATACTATTCTTTGCTATCCTATCTAACTAATGCTAGTTTTCGACGATGATTTTTAATTTTGTCATTTTAAAAGTGTATCTAACTACTACAATATTTGCAAAACTTTGTTCATAATTTTAACAGATTTGATTGATAAAACTACAAGCCCATTAAATTGGGCTTATATCAGATTCATAGGGCTGCTCGCAATACATTGTTTGCTTAAATCACAAAGCGTATCTAAACGTAATGAATCCGGATCCATAGCGATAGTAATCAGCATAAAAAGGCCCCCTAAGGGGACTAATTGAATAAACGGCCCGCCCCAAAACATTTCGACTAGTACTAGTCAAGTCCTGTTTGCGTCAGCGGAAGCTTAATAGAGTTATTAAATTTAGCGTTAATTTATTCAATTTGGTACCAGTTTGTAGACAATGGAAACGGTAGGCGGGGCCAATGCGAGCTCCGCCCGGCGCACACCTGAAATCCGCTTAGGACATATACATTTAGCGTTGCTGTATTCCGTTTGTGCTTTGGTGCAGCCAAATGAAAGAGCTGGAGGGGCATAAATTAAATGTAACTGGAACCAAATATGGCGGCCATAATGCTTGATGGCTTTTGTTGCGCATCGATAAGCAGTGTATTGATTTATTGGATGCTTTCTCTGTCTGTTAAAATAGAACAAGAAGTAATTTTGGTTAAAATATGGATATTTTCTCATCATAATGATGGCTTCAAATACACTGAATGAAAATAATCCTTTGACAAGTAGGTACAAATCTCGTACCACTATTTAGCTGTTCAAGGTACAAAATAGTTTTAGAATATACATAATATATTATATTATGTGACAAAGCATTAAGATTATTAAACGTTCATTCTTACATCTGGTAAGTCTTCCTTCCTGCTTGTGGTGCCTGCTGAAGTATGGCAAAACTAGCTATGGCAACCTTCCAAAACGAGTTGAAACATAGTGGGCTTAGGGAACAAAATCCCTCGTTGATTAAAATAATTAACTCCACTGGCAAAAGTACTCACTCTAACCACTCGCTTTGTAGAGAAGTAGACCTTATAACTATAATTGTATGATTTATTTCATAAAGAAATTCGTACAAACATTATATTATATATTTATATGGTATAGGAGGTAAACATGGTGGTAATTGACACTGTCGCCCGTAAATGTTAATATTTAAGAGATCAAAATTCTCAGAAATGCTTTACCAGCCGTTAAATAATAATATTCTGAACCATACCACATTTTTTACCCACCCTACCCTACCATATAATTTGGTAATTGGTCCAACTATATAAAAATGTTGTTTTTAACTTTGTTTAACAATGAATGTTGTAATTGTTTTCTGAATAAAATTTTACTTTACTTTACTTTACTATAAACAAATCTGTTCAGTATTTGGGATAACTAACCAGACCAAGCTGAACGGTAGCCAAGTGCCATAATAGAAAATATAGTTTTGTTGATTAACGCCGAATGGATTGAGATAATGCCAAAGTGTTCAAAATAGGCGTTTTTTATGATATAAAGATATATTATTGCCCTTCCTTTGATTGTTATTATTTTAACATGCGATATTTTTTTTTCATTCTGAAATAGTTTTATTTTTATTCTTTTTCAACAACAACTCCAACAACTCCTCATTCTTATTCTTTTCCACCTGGTACGGTCCACTGTTGTTCATATACCTCCCCATTTTGTGCCAGATATTCAAGTCCCCCACTTTTTTCATTCATTATTTGGAAGCCGTTGGTCCATCGGGCTGAAGGACGACTGATATTTGGCGTTTTTATGGCGTACGTATCGGCTCTTATTTCCTATTTTAATTTGAACAGACATCCTGGCAGTGTTTCTATATTATTTCCGGTCTTCTGCATAAAAAGAGCTCCCTGGCAACGATTTTTGTGTGGGAGTTTGAATTAGATCTATCCATCAAGTAAGTGACACTGGTAATCTATAACAACTATGTCAGTATATTTAATACCCCTGTCCACTTCATTGATGGTCTTCTGTAGGCGCTTTGAATTTGTCATATATTATTCGTCAACATTATTATCATCACCCTAAAATAGCCCACTGCAGGGCACAGGCCATTCCACACAGCATAACGATGGGGAGATTAGGCCGTAAGCCACCAAGGGGCCTGATGCGGGCTGGGCCCAATGCAAATATAGATTCGTAGATTCTATAATCTAACAAAAAATAGAATACCTTAACAAATATGTGGCCTGGTATTTTTCGTCGTCGCCATAGCTGCAATATAAAACGATTTCACAATCGGCATCCCGGCACGTTTCCTCAAGTGTATTGTATCCAGGTAGATTTGGTCGCATTTTGTGAGATTGCGTCTAAGCGCCGTCCCCGAGGAGCGATTGCTTCGCAAACAGCGAACCGCTGCTAGTAAATAAACCAATTGGGGAAATGCACGGTTCTGGCAATGTGAGTATCGAAGTTTTTAGTAGTTGATACTTGATGTGTTATTCAATTAAGTGTATTAGAAATCATTAATAGGAGGCGTTTATTTAGTGGACATCATTGTTACAGCCTAATATGTCCACTGCTGAAGGCTTTCTCTAATGATTTCTACGCATGCCGATCCCCGGCAGCAGTTGGCATGTATTACCCACCACTTTAATCAGGTTAGAAGACCATCTGGTTGGGGATCGGCATCAATGATGTAATAAGTATAGATTCGTGATATGCTCACAAAACAATCGAAAAAAGTGTGACGAATGCAGCGACAGCACACATATATGTATATCATATTTCGAATGAACATACATGTACCTAAACAAAGAGCCTACAACTGTATTCTCTCTGGCGGTTCGTTTTTGAGTCACGAATGGCGTATCTTCCTTTATATATGCAGAATACCATTGATCGGTATACGCTTCTTTTTCCGCCATACGCCACTCGAGAAACTTTCCGCCCCATCGTACATAGGTTCTACGCACTATGTGTCATGCCCACTGCCACTTTTACTTGCTAGCCCTGCTGTATAATCAGAACTTCTAGTTTTCCAACCGATATCCTCGTTCCGGCTCATATCGCGTAGGGAAACGCCTAACATAGCGCGCTTCATAGCACGTTGAACAATTTTGAGCCTATTTAAAAGACCCTTAGTAGTATAGACGACTGTAATTATGATGGTGCAATTTGAAGTTCTCCTATTGATAATCTACGTTCCTAAATCTCTCTTCACCATTTAATTTGTACATTTCATTCAATTTGTGTGTTCCCATATGTTGGATGTGGGATCTAAGGGAGTCCGTACATAAGAGTGGATACCTCAATTGGATACTGTAAAAGTTTTAACGACTCTACAAAAAAACGAATACTTTATTATTTCTTTTTAAAAACGAGTTTCAATAATGTCTTACAAGTGATAGATTTTTTTTTATATTTTCTTAAGGGACCCCAGTGGAAGCGGAGCCCCTCAGAAGTGATCTGTTGGCAAATACCGCGATCGTAAGCGAGATCGAAATGCAAGCTTCGGGGAGGAATATTATTTTGCTTTCGTTTCGTCTTTCTTTTTGGTAGCACGCAATCGGAAGCCTTGTTGAATATGACACACCATATAGTGTATGTAGGTTAATTGTTTTTGCTTTTGTTTCATGATTGCTTAGTAATGTTGCAAATTGTTAAATCTCATCATTGCTGCTTTTCTAATTTTAATTTGATATGCGATTGAAATGTTTAATGCGGTTTTTCCTAATTTGATTAGGACTTTACGGGCTAAATCACCACATAGTCCGAAAATTAATATGATTCCGTGCTTCGATTAGCCGTCGGTCCCGGTTACAATCTAAGGATCATAGTCTTTAACAGCCACCAATCCGCATGTGCCCGCGCGGTGGGTACCGGCCCAATATCACGATAGTAATGCTGTGCGGGAAGGCCTATGCCCTGCAGTGGACAGTTATAGGCTAAAGATGACGAATTTGGTATGATTTTTATATATTAATTACGTCCTCAAACCTAAACTGAAGACTTGTAAGAGGGCATTAGTTGAGGCTGGATGAGTCCCTGTTACTTTCTAAGAATGGTAGTTATAATCTCGCGAAATCCACATTAGGTCAGCGTGATGAGTTATGATCAATCTCATCATAGTTATTGTAGGAAGACTTGTGCCCCACAGTGACGTTGCTATTTGACTGACAGTGTGTGTGACATACCATATCATGTACACTGTGTGATTAGGCTTTTCTCAGTGACTGAGGGCTTACGAGGGTCTTTATGTCTATACCACAAGCACCATATTGTTTCAATGCAATAAGGGGGTCGCTAGAGTCTCGTCCGCATATATGAATTAAAAAAAAAAAACCATTATGAACCGGCAAATCATAGATATTTTCTTCTCTAAGAAAACGCAGATTAGGTATCAGAATACGAAGCGGTTTAATTATATTACGCATAGGTACGTAATTGTAAAAAAATTGAGTTTGCAGACGTTGCAACTAATAAATACAATTAAATTATTCCAATGACAGAACAATCACGATGAAAATCTATTAACACGTGCATCATTCACCGTGCACGAGTATAAAGAATTTAATAAACTGACTCGAAGTTGTTTTCGATTCACTTCACAATATTCTATATTAAATCGAGAGCGAGCGTTTTCCAAGAGGTTGCTATGATACCTTAGAGAAGTTAATAAGTCATAAATGACGAGGGGGAGGGAGACAGAGCGATGGCGTTCTTTTGTGTCTGAGAGGGAGGGTTGCCCCCCCAGGTGGCGGTGTTGTGCAATCGTGTAGAAAAAGGTGCGTTTGCAGGAGTCATGAGGTGTCACAGATTTAATGTGTTTTTTGACGTCATAGTTGTCTGTTGACGATAGGGGCCAAACGAACTGAATTTTGGATGCTAGTTGAGATTTTTGCTAAAAATATAAATAATATTGTCTGTGTTTATAAGATGAAATAAAATGTATTATACCCCTGATTTTAAATCAGCAATATTGTCGAAAAACTGATTCCTCGTTTTTTGGTTTCCCTAAAATGCACTCTATTTTTGTAATGATATTATAATATGCACATATCACATGATAAGCATTTGTATATAAGTAAAAATACCCATTATGTATTTATAATTGAATTGAAATGACTAACAGAGTAATATATAGTCACCGTTGCATTTTTTACAATATGAGCTTAATCGCATCTTTCAAAATATCATGTTATAGGTACCTAAGATACACCTTAACCGTTACTTTTAGGTGTGCCTGTGTTAGTTTATTTCACTTAGTGGTGACTTACTTGAGAATGGTGTATTAGTGACAGTTGTTACTAAACCGTGGGCTGTAAATCATTTTGTAATAATATGAGCTATTTATAAAAACCACATTTGAGATCATTTATCTCATGTTAAAAGTGCAAATTTTAAATAAATTACCTACCAGATACAGTTTTTTGAATAAAAATCTTAAAATGTGTTTCAAGTAAGTTTTCTTTTTACTACATCAGTAATGCTAATGCAAGAAGCTAATGTTTCTTGGATTACTAATTGACATACAATATTAAACAATACCCTAATATTATGTAAGTGCGTAGGCACATAAACAGTAAATATAAAAAAAAATGTGAGTATTGTACATATAAAGTTATTTAAGTTCCAGCCTAAATATTTTGCGCACTAGAGCCAGCCTCAGCGAGTGTTGGCGCATACAGAGGCTTGGTCATCGCTATTTAGCTAGACAATTGTGACGGCTACCATTAGTAAACCACTCAACATACTCGTGTCCGTAAAAAATGTGAGTTTGAATTTGACGAGAGTCATCGTAGGAGGGCTTTCAGTAGTATGTACAGATGGATTGATGAAAAAAATAATTATTATTAGCAATTTGACCACTGGTTTTCGTTTCAACCTACTTTATTATATAAAGCATTTTTATGTATTTGTTGTGTTAATAAATATTTCTAATTTTCTTCGCAATAGTTAATATAGGGTAACAGCATGGATCTGTGATCTAAATTTTCTGTTTGAGGTATGAAACAATCAATCATACAGCATTTTTTTCTAGTTTTGGGCCCAAGCCTCGTTTATTTACCTATGTTACTTATAAGTACAAATGAATATTAAGAAGTAACATAGTAATTGAATGTATTAAGCACTATTTTATTTATTCATATTACATTGAAAGGTGTTAGCGTCGCGGCAACATACTGTTGATTTAGAACATTACGATTAAATAGATAGTATTGCAGCTTAAACTTTCAATAGAAACTTGTTTAAACGTCGTTTTAAACACTTCTTGTAAAAGCGCAAATGCTTGCATTTGTGGACGGCAAAGAGCGTCTCTGGGCACTCAGGAGCTATCAGCCACTCGCTATAAAGCGCACTCAGCGCTTATCGCCTCTCGACCACCGCACGCACTTCAAACGCCTTTTACACGGCACTTATAGGGTTATAGGCATTATTATTGATAGGGTACAAGCGCGTGAACATTGTAAGAAAGAAACCTGAGTACTTTTGCGAAAACCTTTTGTTTCGATATAATCAGAGGTATAATATGTCCTAAATTGTGGGAACTTACGGATCCAAACAACGGATTTAATCATAATTTCCAGCATTATCACTAGAGCTTTATGTACGCTGCTCAACGAAGGCCTCCTTTAATGATTCAACGCGGACCGGTCCCTTGCATTGTCATCCATTTGCTACCCGCAACCCTAAACATATCTACACCGACTAAAATTGTATGTTGATAAACATAAATATTTGTAATACACGATGATTTCATCTGGAACCTTATGGTTGATAACTGCCCAACAACATTATAATTAATGGTTAAAATTCTGCAGATACTTCACTGATTGAAGGGGAATAAAATTGTTGGGGTGATAAGAAAAAAGTAGTTAAGCATATAAAAATATAGGAACTTTATAAATAAATATTGTAAAAAAGTACACGAACTTTATCATATTGACTTAATTACGACATATTGATTATTATGTAAAATTATGTGGCTTGTTATGTTCTAACAATTCACTGCTGAACTTATCCACGTTAGTTTAGCGTTATGTCTGAATCTCCATGATTGGCGGGTGGGACTGCGATGAATAGTTAGGTAGGATGAGAGGGCACGGCTACCCCCTACTCTGCTTAAATATTTTGTGCCTAAGTAATTTCTTCCGGAATGCGCGGAAACATTAGTTGCAATTGAATCGACTGCACCTGAAACATACAACAAAATAAACTTTTATTAGTCTTATTAATTACATGATCATCATTATCAGCTTCCAACGGATCAGGCCTTAAAGACACACACATCATAGCTACGGGAAGTTTATACCGCAACCCACTCCGGTGGCCCAATGCGGATTGGTAGGTGATGACGTTAATCCTTAGATTGTAGTCAAGACCAATGGCTGAACGTGTGCTCCGAAGCACGTCTTCTTATTTTTCGGACAATCATGTGTTTCAGCTTCCAACGTTCTAACCAAACTTGGAAAAATCGCACAAAGTGATTTTTACGGTGTAGAATTCTCCGTGGGATTCGAATACGTTCCCGTATTAAGTAGTGATTTTAATCCAATGATTGATGACGGCTGCGGACAGCGCTGTCGCCGTGGCTGGCTTTTGGGCTTCTACAATTTAATTGTTTTTGTTATCGATACGCTAAGAAGTAGAATTCAATGATGTAACCACAAGACCACGAAGCAGTCATTATTTGTTAATATTGGAAGGAGTTTGTCAATTGCTGTAAAACTGTAGGTTTTAACACAGTAGTAGAGATGTCTTAAGAGTTGCTTAGAGATTAATCAAGCGGGGCTAGAGTTGACCTCCCTTAGGTACTCGCGGTGTGTTTTACACTGGGCTAGTGTAACAAATACCCTTAGTAATTTATCAGTAATGAACGTGCGTGGCTTTTACTTCCGTTATATAAGTTTTTGTATCATTTTGATGAAAAATAACTTTCATATCTCCTTTTATATACCATGCCGTATTGAAAAAAATCTCACAGACAACTACTCTTCGAAATCACGTTCTGTTGTCCTTTGAACTACTAATAAAACAGGAATGTGAGAGTATTTTAAAACATGAGTTTAATATCCCTCGCTGGGTTCCCTACGGAGATATGTTACGGCAGATAGTTCCCCTCGGCGCCGCGGTTGCTAAAGCAGCGTATTCATCACCGCAGGGGCGGCGCCACTTGTCGTGCAGTTTAGCGTGAACATGCTAATGTACTGATTCTATTTTACGGTTTCATTTATTTTCCTGGCATGCCATTTACTCTGCTTTTTACTAAAGTTATTTGAGCGTATACGCCATTTTTCCAGTTCCAATTTTCAAACTCCAGGCACATTCGATACTAGAACGGATGAATAATCTCAGTCTTAGATATTCCTTGATCTTTACTAAAGGAATCAACGTCTTCGAAGTAATGTACTGTTTGACAAAGCCTCTTGACGAGTTTATGGTGGTCTTTCAGGCTTTTCTTTTATACTGACCTCTAAAATTGATCTGTCGTAATCTCGACTGGCTTAAGACGTACCTACCTTGGAACAGTGTATCAAAATAAAAAAACTCATGCTATGGTTATATAAGTATCACCACTTACATACACAAATCCAAAAGCATGGTGATGTCAGAATGTTTATGCAAAAGGTTATATATTCAAAGTTCACATTTTGTTAATTATAGTTTCTCCAAAGTCGTGATCTCTTGCCTATATAAATTGTTAAGATATGAACATTTTTTTACGTCTTGATTGATTCATCAACAGCAGCTCATTATAACGCCCCCCCCCCCCCCCGAAAGGCACGAGCCTACCGTATATAAGATGTATAGTAGGCCTAGTCATCCACGCGGGCCCAGAGCGGATTGGCCGAATTCACGCACAACCTTTGAATTTCTTTATAGGCGTGCACAGTTTTCCTCACGATGTTTTCTTTCACCGTAAGAGTGTCGGATAAACGTACATATAATTTCGAAAATTCGAACAGACATTGGTACGCGGCAGGATTTAAACCTACACCCTCCAGGTCGGAAGGCAACAGTCCACACCAATGAGCCACCAACGCTTTTGATTCATTACTAGTCATAAATTATAAATGCAACATGAGACTTTTTTTGAGTATCCTGGTAAGAAACTCGATTCGTTACAATAGACCAAATGTGCATGGATAGAAAATCGGATATGGTTGCGTTTCACTATAAACTCATAATTTTCAATTATTATTTATTGAGACCCCAGATCGAATAGGTACATAATAAATTATATTAATCATATCACAAATAAAGGTTACGTTACTTTTTTTTTGATAAATTTGTAAAAATATTTCACAGTCGAATTCTGAGAAATGTTCTACCATTATTATAAATAACTCAAAGTCTTCCATGAAAAAGTGAGCATTAAATAAGTCAGATCGCTCCGGTGGGCAGATATTCGAGCCCAAGCCAGCCGGCGTGGCGAGCGATATGAATCATATTATACGGAGCTACAAAAATGCGATGCGGTGTTTTGTAATTTTTGTTAAAAGGGATTTTTGGTGTTTTTTTGAACCACTTTTGTTTGTAATGTTTGTCTACCGATTAAAAAAAGGAAATCATTTGTTAAATTCAAATTTCTTTGTGATTTTTTAATGGAATAAAACTTTAGCTTCAAGTATCGTCAAGAGCAAAACTAGTACCTTTCGATATGATTTAATAACAACTAATTATTTAGTTAATAGCACTCGCACTGTCAAGCGCAGAGTCAGCGATGAACTTCAAGATACCCATTGCAAGATTATGATTAGCTTCAAAACTATGGCTTACTCCATGGTAGCCATTGATACATATAATTCAGCAATGGAGATAATATCCGACTATGTGTCTAGGTTATTCGATGTTTTAATAAACTTAATATTTGAAAAAGAATTTTTAAATTAGGATTGCATATGTGAATCACAAAATTTAAAATGCCACGTCCACATTGTGCGGATTATAGGAGCCGGTAGACACAAGCTCGTTGGAGCGCAACAACTTCATTTGCAGCTCCTCTGGCCGTGAAATGAAGTCGTGCAATATTGCATCGATACTGATTATGTTATAACGGCTATCTGCTGAGCTTGCTGTTTCCCCGGGGTGGGGCGTGGTAAGAATGCTTGCGATTTTCGACCTAATTTGAATGTTCTCTAAAACGATAAAATGTAAGGGCACATGATGTGGGTGGGTTGAAAATTTAGTAGTAGAACAATAGCCGAATAAGTTAAATCGATTTGGCCATAGAGTAGAAATAGACGGAAATATTTTTTTATGTTACAAAGGGACGGTCAGTCCGTCAGTCACCTGATGGTCAGTGGCGGGCACGAAGATTATAAATAGGGTGTGCAAAGTGAATGATATGAATAGCAAAAACAAAATTATGTATTCCATCTTTAAAAAAAAACGGTTGTTGACAGTATATCGCCTATCTTTTAAAAGATGTGAAGCAAATAAAGAGAGATCTTATACAATGGCGATTTTGTCGGGGAACACAGAATATTTGCTTATATGGAGTACACGCTACTGCTGCAGATAAGTGTTATGCCATACCATTACAGACACAACAGTATTAAAAGTTATTATTCTTCATCAATGGCATACTGCGCCCGTCACCTGAGACGATGTGTAAGATATCCTATACCCGGTGATTTTAGTAGATTCATGTTGAAACCTGTTTCACGGGACTATACCTGGCACAGTTGAGGTACCTACCATGGTGACTAAAAAAAACACGACCTACCTATATATCCTGAATACCATTCTAAACGATCTTTTTAATTCTCCAAGAACTGACCATCCAACAGTGTCCGTCTTCCTTCGTTCAAGGGTGCACTTTTATTTGCTTTGGATATATCTCACGGCGAGCGGACACATCTGTGGAGCGACTTGTAGTTCAAGTAAAATTGATGGCATGATGGCACGTGGTAGATTACCAATGCGCTGGACTGCCCAAATGAAGTCTGCACTAAATTGTCCACTTTTTGAATGTATGAGAAAAGCGTCGGTACGAGATAAAGAGTGACGAGATGTTAAGCTTTCCATCACTCCTGCTGTGACGACCACAATCACTCTGCTAAGTGTAGCGACAAAAAAGAAGTTAAAGCTTTCCTTATCTATAAATTGTACTTGTTCTCGAAGTCTATTGTCTTACATTGTTGAAAAATAATAAAATTTAAATGAACTTGAAAAAAAGAGCATAAATTTTAATATTTTTTTATTTATTTCACTAGAATTCCTGTTAATAATGAATAGGAAGAATAAAATACCATCTTACTTAAAAAAATATCCTTGTTACTAAATTACTGGGATAATATTATACTTACTGGGATAATATTATACTTTTGTGGTCTACGCACAATTAAGATCGTTCTCAATTTTTGCGATTTTGCTCGTTTTGGTTACGGCGTTGCAAGCAGCTTCACCGGATTGTATGAATGAATGAAATGAAAATGAAATGAAATGAATGAAAATGAATGAAATGATGGTAAGTGGTACGGCAGACCATGACAGAGCGGCATTAAAGGAGACCAACAACTGATAGACAGTTATTATCCTCCATCAATGCCGCACTGCGCCCGTCACCCGAGGCAACAGATGTTAGATCTCCTATACCCGGTAATTTCACTAGCTACAGTGCCCTCATCCCGAAACACAAAAGTGCATAACACTCCTGTTTCACGGGATGATATCTGACACTGCGGTGGTACCTACCTAGACGACTATTTGGTTCTTCGGAGTCCTACGTTATACTGTTAGGCGTAACTATTTTCTTAGTATGGTATAAGTTAACACTCTCCAACCCACATAGGCCCCCGTCGTGGGTTTAGCCAGTGTCCTGCAACGAGGCTTTACAGGGCGGTTTATTAAGCCAATCAACCATTATATTTTGACGATCCATTTTGTGTAATAATTGAGACATCGGCTTTTACTCCAAGGGTTCTTACTTAAAACTAGGGCTACTTTTAATCTATAAAAACCTTTTTGTTTAGAAAAATAAAGTAATTTTGTTCTGCATGGCGGCACGCGTCTCGTGGCCTGCGCTACTTAATGTGACTTATTTAAATAAAATGTCCTATGAAGTTAGCTGACACCCGGCATAAACACATTTTTACTGAGGAAGAATATCATATATCGCGATTAATTACTTACGGGGCATAGTTGGTTTTATCTTTTTTTTGGTATGTATTTCATTAAATTAGATACAAAAAAATTATGTGACTAATTTGATCCATGTGCATTTTTAAATATTTATGTTATCTTCTACTACTTTCTATATTTAGGAGAAAATTTTGAAGTATATTAATTTAAACACAACAAATTATTATGCTTCAAATTATGTTGCTCTCTTAATGCCTAATTTTTATGCATGAATTGGAGTTCATATAAAAACACAATGAGATAAATAATTAAAGCAATTTTTGAAAAAGCGTTTTCATGAACATAATACCAAGTATGATATGATATAATGTGTTTACCTTCCAGAAATCTATATTCTTAAAAATAAACTTATATTTGTAGAAAATAGTATTGAGAACGACACATTCATAATATTGGTAATTGAGTAATTTTGACATTCGTTTATAAAAACAGATTGGTAATAACAAGCTTGGTTAGAATATCGCTAAGGATTCTTGTTTTTGCCACGAAGCCTCATATTGTTTCTGGGTTCAGAAATTTCACACTCGTCTGTTTAAGTACTTATTATTAATGAGCCTTAAGAACTGAATGTCTCTTTTTTATTTTGACTAAGGATTTTTATTATTCGGTATTATATAGTTATTTTGATTAATTTCTTTTGTATTCTCTTCCTGCTTTGCTACAATTTTTAATTCAATGCTTTAAATGTACATTTAAAAATGGGTTTATAAACTTCCAGAGCGTTCTCAGTACGTTTATTAAAGGTTATTCAATGTTTAATTTTTACTGTGCATTTTAAAATTCCTGTGATGTATAATAAGGGTACAGCTCTTTGAAACTAAATTCCACCCGGGGCAATGTGGGGGGCGAGCTAACAGTACTTTGAGTCTCGCTGAAAATTTTCTGAAAACTAAAAAACCACGCCCCTTTACAGGACGACTGTGATTGGTTGGAGCACGTCCGTAGCATTGGCGGCGTGGGCCAATAGGGCGGGCGAGTGTGCGCAGCCGTAGCGCTCGGAGCGGTGTGCGGGGCTACGGGATCGACAGACGCTACGAAGGAGCTGCTACGTCTGGAATCTAAAAAATGTAAGTACCTTCTTTTCAAGCTAAAACCCTACTCATTCTCTGCTCAGTCTGTATTATTGTTTCTTTTTTGTGTCACACCTGGTATTGATTTTGCTGGCACGCGAAGGTTAGGGCTATAGATACGTATATACATACTGCTGTATACACCCACACATATAAAGCATCTATAGGTATATCTGCTAGGTTATGTAACAGTTATATTTTCCTGTACTTGTAAAATTTTCACTTCATTTTGTGGGTTTCTTTGCAATTTAAAATCCTCGGGCTTTCAAGTGTTCTATATAGGTTCTATAAAGGATGTAGACATTTTTGCGTACTGTCGCAATTATTGAAAAACAAAAAAACTACTGACTTTCTGTTTTGCTTTTAATTTTTTATTCGGTGTTCATATTTAATATTTTAGGGTGGTATCTATTTTTATTAGCCTGTAACGGCTTTAGTCTCCATTTTTTAAAAAGCAAAATAATCTTCACTAGTTTATTGTGCACCCTACCAAACAACAACCGAGGCTCCGGCTACCTGCCTACTCACATTCGACAAACCTGGCAGATCCTATAAATCCTCGAGAAGGGTTTCCCCTCATTTGTTGTGCCTGACACATTACAGCAATGGACATAATTTCCATTATGAGCAATTACAACTGTGTGTGACACTTAAGTGATTTTTGTCTGATCCATGTTAACCAAACCAGCATGCTAGCTCAATGCGTTTTGACGGAACACCATGATACAAAAACAATTGACAATCGCTTCGGATCGATTCTCTAAAAGAATGTCGCTTAATATGCCTACAAAAATTTACGGCGGTGACTTAAGTTGGTGACGTAATTTTCCGTCATGTCAATCACAAACTAATAGCATTATTTATTTATATTCATTTGTCACTAGTCTTAACTTTCGGACCTTGTTTGTTATGTGTCAGCATGCATCACGAGCTGAAAAAGTTCTTTAGGGTTGTATTTTAACCACTTTTGTTTGTCCTGTTTGCCACTTATAAATCAAACGCACTTCTTAGCGGTCACGAGTCGAGAGAGTTTAGTAGGTACAAAAAGAACGAAATAGCCCTTTTATCACAAATTATATAAAATATCTTTGTTGCAGGTGTTAGCCATAGTCAGTGCAATTTGATGTGGGAGAGTGCAACACCATGCAGGGGCTACAAGCCGCGAAAGACAAGGCCTCAGGTCTGTTCGCCAACAGGCCCCTCGTTTTCAAGTAAGTGAAACTTTGGAATTAAGTCATTTTAACGCGACATGTAAAATCAAAGTTCAATTGAAAAGGGACTTTCTACAATTAGATATTTAAAAAACGCTTTTTTAATCGACAATATTGAAAAAATAAAATAATATTTTATCGGTTTCTAGAGTCGATTCAGATTCTTTGTCTTGGCGATCTGGAAGTCTTTAAATAGGTTTCGAACTCTGACGAGCCCTATTAAAGCTCGATTAGCTAGTGACCTCGATTTCATTGTCTTTATGGGACGATCTAAACGTTGGTTAATTTATCCTGCTTACCAAAACAACTGTTTGCATTTAACGGATTTAATAACAGATGCCGACAAAGATGTTATAATAGCTAGCCTTTGGATTTCTACACTTCAATAATTTATCTCTCTACTTCTCTTCAACCTATCGCAGTCCACTGCTAGATATAGGTCTCCCCATTTTGCGCTAGATATCCCGGTCCTTCGCTTTTCACATCCAGCCTCCACCAGCGATCGGTCCAGAGATGATGATTTATTGTTCATGAAAACGCTAAGAACAAGAAGAAAGCATACTTTGATTCTAAAGCAAAGTAAATGTTTGAAGCACATTCAATAGGCTATATAGCTAGGTCGATAGAACAAAGTCTAGTAGAGTTACCTTAATTATCCTTACTTTTTGTGCTACAAATTAGTCTTCTTCGTATCGAAATTCTCTTGTGGTTTAAACATATAGCCAGTATCAAGTATTTACTCGTTTATAATTTCAAGTTGATCAATATCTTAGTAATTTTACATAAAAATACCTTAGAAGCCTCGTTTATCAATTTATTTGCCAGAATAAAGTTACGTATGTGTTTTTGGCTATGAGTAAAAGGACAATGCCTGTCAATTTAATTTGTTAACGTCTAAAAAATATCATAAGTTCCAGATTTGTGCGGATGTAAATCGACACGCTTTACAACGAATGAACAAATACATAAATATTAGGCGGTTGGATGACTACCAATGTGAAAAGATTATGAGGATGTTGTGCGACAGCGCAGTGTATTTGCTGTAAGAATAATTGTGCTGGCACATAGGTTTTCACGTTGACTTCGTTATGTAAAAATAATGCTATTCCAGGTTAAATTCACAAACTTTTAAACGTCTATGGATCGAATATAATTATTTATCTCTATTTCGATTCAAGGACAGCAAGGTGGCCTGAAGGTCTAGTTTGACAATAGGTTCAGGGTGCTGATGAAATTTTCTTGCTGAAGTACGAATAGACTGCTTTTAAAGTACAATGTGAAAGTAATGCTTGTGTGTGCGGTACGGAACAGCTCCAACTATGATAGCGAGTAGTTTTGATTCCCACTGCTTTTTGCGACACTGCTCTATAATATCTGCTGGCGTGTGCAGTGTTCGATCAAACAATTGTACGTACTAATACAGTTTTTTTGTATGGTTTTACTTTGATGAAATAAATAAATGGAATGTACTACAATATATATTATAATACAATTATTTTTCTGAAGCATGGAGGGACGAGATTTATTGGTCATCCATCTGACGCATTGCGACAGCATTGCTCATCACGTCATCATGAATCGAATGCTCTTACCCTATTTCACTTTAAAAGGGAAATCTTAATTTCAAGAACTTTTTGTGCCATCGGATAATGTTGGAAACACATTTTGGTGTATCTTGCTGATTAGCGAACGAGACTCTGGCACCCAGCCAACTCGAATTGGGCCAGGGCAGTGGTTTATGGTCCACAGCCCTCAATAAAGAGTCATCGGCTGAGGCTTTGTCCAGCTTCAGACGTGATGGCTGTAGTCCGAATCATTATTCAATCTATTTGATTGTTTTATAATATAATAATACATAGTTACACTTATATCTATCTATTTATTCAACCTATCACAGTCCATTGCTGGACATAGGTTTCCCCCATAGTTACACTTAATTTGAGGCAATACATGTATGTTTTACTTAATACTTATTTTAAAATTTAGAGCAGACGAGTATCGAATGCGTGCTTTTTTTTAAATGACTTCTGCTGTTGGCCGCCAAGTAACTTAAATTACAAAGCTGACGAGTTTGTTTGGCACTTGGCACCGATATCAAAATTATTATTCAAATATTCATATTTACCTAGCAAAAAAATATTTTATCCTTTTAAGTTTGAAGTGTGAATTTTCGTTAAAAAATATTTGGTGAATGATTCGTATCAAAAATAACCACTGTAAAAAATATACTATAGTGAAGAAATAGTTTCTCTAAAACGGTTACGATTTCAATTGTTCTCTCGATTTATCTGGTTTCCCTTCATTAAACCCTGACTTCTTATGTGTTCTTCTTATATCATAACTCTTATCATGGGACCACCTCTGAAATATTCTCTTTCAAACCAAAAATAGAGTCATCAAAATCGGTTCATACACGACGGAGATATCCGCTAACAAACAGTAAAAAGCATATATGGTCAATTTGAGTAACCTCCTTTTTTGAAGTCGCTTAAAACCACTGAAACAAATTAAGATACGGCTTTAAAAAATAAAAAAATAGTTTCACGAATAAAAGTTTTACATAAACACAATATGAACACTAATATTATAATTTTATAAAAACCACTAATACATAAAGTAATAAAAAAAACACAAGTTAACAAGAACTTGAGTGTTGCTACGTTATTTCAAAAAGTGCCAATTTGGCAACAGGTTTGGTGGCATTTATCTAATTCAGACGACAGAAATGGGACAACCGTCTTGATTTATGCTTAGTTATTAAGTTTTTTTAAACATTAATACGACGATAATGGTCTCTTCAAATAATAATAAAAATAGTTTAATGAACTCCTCCACTTTTTTATCATCTTGTTTGTTATAAATGATTGTGGGGAGTTACAAATAAAAAGAATGAATACTCGTTACATACTCTTAGCTACTTTGTAAGAATACGTAAGAACTTCCAAGTGAGATTTTATATCATGCGCAACGTATTGATTTTATATTACATAATGCGTAATAAAAAATAAATGAGTCCTTTATTAAATCATTAATCATTTTCATACATTCAAGAGAAAACTTGACGTTATATAAGATTATATTTTTATTAGTATACCTTTTTACAAAAGTCTGTACCAAAATACATATGTACAAAGTAATCATTCCTAACAATGCAAGCCTGAAAGCAATAAAATGTACAACATTCATCCTCCAAATCCATTTTTCACGGTACAACGATGGTTATAATGTATTGTCCCGACGGAACCGATGCGGCCGCTCCACCACGCAAAGCCGGATTGTGTCTATTTGTTATCAGCGTGGAACACTCGATTGAGCAACTCATGTCTTACACGGGTATTAATGTTCATAAACAGTATCGGGGTTCTGTGATATATTACAAAAGGAACGAAAAAAGATATTTCTTAAATTTTCACAATATTAAAGTAGAAGGCGGTCTAGGTAATAATTGAGTTGGTTCATAGCATATCACATTTTTGTATAATTACTACTAAACCTTCGAATACTACTATTATAATAGCTTTAACATCCACTACTGGACTAATGAAATAATACCGTTGGGTATTGTTTAATAAATAGTATATTATTTTCATCGTTCTGCGATATTGATAATATAAAAAAATGATTGAGCCGAATCACAATAGACTACGAAATTTAACACAGTCTTACATATATAGCAATTTCTTGTATTGTTCCTAACATATGCGTCTTCTTCTTTTGATATCCACTACTGTATTCTATCTCTAATTCTGAATATTATTAATAACCATTGTTAATAACCATATTGAGTTAGCCGGCTCATGTGGTGTAATAGTTCATGTGTCAATTACTTGTAGATTTTGAACTGTTCTAAGTATTTTTATCCGTTACTTAGTACTCACAGTACAGGCTCGTTGTTTGAAAAGAGATAAGTTGGCGCTGTGTTAATGTCTGTTTCTTTATTTAATATGGCAATCGTTTTCTTGGAATCGCTGGTTTAATATAGGCGGCAGTAACCATTTATCACCGTAAATTGTCCGCTTTATCGCGTTTATTTCATATAAAAGCTTCATTGAGTCCGTGTAAAATAGTGGTCTGTCCTTAAGCTTACTTAACCTCGTGCTATATTTAGGTTCGTGGCAGGTTAACATCCGAAATTTTGTCTTGCCTTTTGTTGATTAAAGTCATCGAGGAAGTCTTTAATCTAAATTGGCTTTAGCACAATATGGATCGTATAGTGTATTAATTTAATTAATTAACGCCTCATTCAGTAAAAATAGTATTAAAACAATTATCCCTACAATGGAAAAAAACACAATATTATTCTTCGTATAAAAAGCATTAAAACACATCTAGGTAATCTTGATTATGATTTCATGTAACAACAAAAATATCACAATTTCTTTGTGTTACTATTTATTTAAAATAGAGTCCTTTATTGTTTGTTTTAACTGAATGGAAGATGATCGTAAGTTATCCATTAGCGCCAAGAAAACTTGTTGAATAATTCACCTTCCTTTGTGCTTTTGTTTCTGCTTAACAAACAAATTGTTTAAAATATTAAAGAGTTTTCATTGAAGTCATTATTTCTTTATAAATCACCAGGCAGGCAGGTAAGGAAAGTACTGCATACGAGAACTCGTTGCTATTAAAATGTCCGTATCCTAGCAAAAGAAGCAGCTTGTTTATATTATGATACTAAAAAATAGCCGAAAATATTTTAACATCTGTTCAGTCGAAGAGATTTATTACTGATCATACATTCAAGTAACTAATTCTTTTCTTTCACCAATGGAAAGATATATTATATAAAAGATAGATTCATTACAAAGAGTTCTTTTGCTTTTGCCGTCAATATGGATTGGACTACTGGCAACTATTAAAAAAGAGTACCAACTTATACGGCACGCTACAACGGTCATAACAGCGAATATGGAGCTCCCGATCCCTGTGCCGGTTCGCATGACGTCACAAATCCGGATGATGTCTGTTTGTTATCAGCTCTGAGCAGTCGCACAGGGCTGCCTGCAATCGAATAATCGCGTGATTTACCGTTCCCGGCTCGGGGACTATAACCGTTATTGGGATTGAGATGTTAGGAGTATTTTAAAGATTATAGGGGATTTTGTTTTAATGATAGTTATTTGAGTTAATTTCGTAGTAAATTTTGTGACGTGTTTACCTAGAGCTTGCTTTGGGGCCAGCTCAATTGTTTACGTACATCATGCCGAATCGATGTTGTTCAGACTTCTTCGATCTGCGTAGCTGATTGTAATCATACATTACTTATTTAACAGTCTGTGATAGTCTCCGGATATTATCAACGACAGTGGAGGAGTTTTCATTATTTTCTCACTTTTTAGGTAGGTTGGAGATATATAACAATATGTACGATACAGTTCTTTGCTTTAAGTTTTGTCCCTTAGTCACACTTTATGGAACCTGCGAGAATAATTGGGTTGGTAACAATTGTATTCAAATGTGGCGTCACCATTAACATTGTTTTAAAATACTTTACTAATAGTTTAGTTACTGTGGAACTTTTGTTTCATACCGTGTGTCAGGTGTCTTTAAAAATATTTACTACTTTATGAAGTATTATTTTTATGTGTCGACCCTAAAACACGTTGTTAGAGGCGAGTCCGAGATTTAGCCGCCCTTATATTTTGTTTCGAGTGCAGCGTAGGTACCGGCTGTCAATATTATCGTCGATCAGAAGCGCTCCCGCCAAATTGCTTCCATGCCCCGACGTTCGATAGAGATTGTTTCTTTCCACACTCATTTTTTGCCTTGTTTATAGTCTGTTATAGGAAATAGCATTTACAGAAAAATATGGATGATTTGTCTATGATTTTTCTATCAAAATCATATTATTCCTTTAAATCATGATATCATTTGATTTTTATAATCCCGAAGTAAAGAGGTATCTTAGGACCCTTTATGTCTTATATTTTTAATATATATTATTTTCAGCCATTAGGGCATTTTTGTGTGCTATGACTCTATTATTAATATCAGGAATACATGAGTTTAATCTTAAACATTTTACTTTATCAACATTTACATTAATATTTATTTATACGAAGATATCCGCGAACCAACATAAAAAAACATATATACGGTCGAATTGAGTAACCTCCTTTTTTGAAGTCGGGGTTTATAATCTTATTTTTTAAAGTCGGTTAAAAATCATCGATATTTTAAACAAATTAAAATGGTTTTGACCATTTCGTGTATGGTTCTATCACAAAGTCAGTGCATGTGATCCCTTAAGTCTTAAGCTCCCAAATTGCGTAGCAAATAGAAAGGTAGGGTAGCGGGTTCATTACTGAGTCCGTTTAAATGACTAAGTCCTTAAAAGACATTAGCAGCTTTGTGCGCTATCGCAGCACACAAAAGAGATTTGCCTGCTGATGGGGGCGTCCTCTCAATTATCGCTACTCATATTTAGCTTACTGTACATTTTACAAAGTACCCCTTTTGTTTTTCGTCCATCCGAGGGGCGACGCTTGCTCTAATAAAACGGCTTTATTGATTCGCAAGTTTATGATAGAGTATAATAATTTTGTGCTTATATTATAAAGTATACATGAATGTGGAGAAATGGACTCCGAACAATCCCGATGCCTTTTTATGTGGGAATTTACATCGAACTAAAATTATTAACTTAATTGTTCATACTTTACAGCATACTTAAATTTTCAACCCAAGCGCTATTATAATCATGTAAATAGAATCACTCATATTTTATATGGTTTTCTATAGATCTAGTAGTTGAAGTAAATAGGTTTACTGTCAACTGGGCTCTTGCCAATACGAACAGGTCATACTGAATCCTTGAAATAGCAAAATTGAACTTTGGCTTCCTGCCAATACATTCTAGGCCAGGGTAGTAAGTCAAGCTTTCATTGGGTCAGTTCAGTAGTGATAATAGTTGTCTCTCTCAATGTCTTAATAAGAATTGTATTTCATACTCAAAGTAGATTCATTTCATACATGTGAATCAAAATTGACTGATAAAAAGCTTTTTGATTGAACTATTATTGTGAAATAAAGACTGGACATATTATAACTATTCAGCATTCACAGCTTAAAATGTCTACTGTATTATTTTTCATGCAGACTGATCCTTAGCAGTTAAAATTCATCGAGTACCTGCGGTCATGAGCAAGTCATCGCTCCACCTAATTGGGATAAACCCAAGTTTGAATTAATGTACCAAAGGAGGAGATCTCTTAAATACCCAACTCACTTAGCTTTTGTTTTTGCTTAATAAAATTAATTATAGCATGAAAATTTATATTCCCCGTAAATTTGTATCTCTCAAAACTTTTGCTACAATTTTTCCAACATCGAAATGTCCAGTAAAACGTAAAACAATTGCGTCAGGGCCGCAGTCTTAAACAATTTGTTTTCATCGTTCAATCTTGATAAAACACAACGTTCTCTCCATTTTTTCTACCACCCAGATCCAGACGTGCATGCAGCACAGCACTTATGCTAATTGTTTCCGCCATTTGAATATTGCCGGGACAATTAGTCGATTGGTCCACCCGCGGCTGGGACATGGCCGTAAATTAATTGCTCCGGGCGTTTTGTTTCACGCCGAGAGGCGTTCGCGATTAATGTATTAAGGTATTTTGTCTGCTGAATTAAACCGCTTTGTTATGATGTTATTGGTTTTGTCTGATTACTTGGAGTGAAATTAGAATTGGTAAGTTTGGTTTCAAGCAGATCCGATGTCGCGTTTTTTTAAAAGTACTTTTAATAAGTTAAAAACAGTTAATGAAAACAGTAATTATTATTACATGCTATATTAATAATATTATATGCTTTAACGTGACTTTCATATATTACATACTTACATGGTTACTAAGTGTCATAGCTTAGTACTGCGTCTTATAGGTAGATTTTTGCACATCGACCCAAGAAATAGGAGTTATGGATTTCTGTGTTTCAGAGAGTATTGTGGATTGTGAAATTGATGTGAACTTATATATTACTTACACCGTTCCTTGGTTTTTCTCATCTAGCCATCACCGGCAAAAATTGACGTTCTATTAGGTCGGAGGTGTTGAACTCTACGCTTTTCAAAATGCGGTTTCCAGGTTCAGAATTGAGTTCTTACTGCTCCTAGGTGGCATTCAGTCAGTTGGTTTTCCACTACAAGCATTAGACATTGCTTTAAGTTTGAAGAATTAGACAATGATCTTATTAATACTCATTTGAGACATCGACGCGGACTGTAAGATTGATAAACTTTAAAGTCATTAACCACTGGTATGTAAGGCTGCCTTTTAAGTCGTATCACTTGCCAACTAATTATTAAAAATATATGCCCTTTTCTTTATATTTAGTTAAGGCCCGTATTTTAGAACGAAACCCAACGTTGATCTTTACTTAAATTGAGTAAGAAACTATTTAACGTATAGAGCGCTACCCCTTTCTAACTCTATTCAAGTAAAGATCAACGCTTGAGTCTCGTTCTAGAATACTGGCCTTAGAATAAGTAAACAATAAAATGATGTCAGAAAAGTTGAATAATTATATAGTATAGTCTATTCAAAGGTGACAAGTCGGTAGTAGAAACGGAAATATCTGAGGAAAGTTTACCTGCGATAATTTTCTACAACTTTCAAAGAGGATTACCGTGACCTTAGTGTTTTGCACTTTTGTGTTCAGTGATGCGGCACCATGTCTTATGATTGTAGAAGGCTGGTACTTAGAATTTCAACGTGGGCACTCTAGCCTCAGCGAAAAGCCACGTAAAGGTCGTCCAAAAACCGCCATGACGCAAGAGAATATCGAAGCCGTTCGGCAGCTAATCCTCAAAGGTCGTCATGTGACATACCGTGAAACAGAGGCATCCGTTGGCATTCCAGGTATTTCCAAACAATCTAGATGATGAACTTGGCGTAAGAAAGTTGATCTCTCGTTGGATACCACATTTCTTTAGCGACGACCAAAAACAGCCGGTGTTAGTTGGTGTCACAAAACTTTGCAGTGATTCAACAGAGGAGACCCAAAGCATGTTTATGATATGGTTAGTGGTGATGAATCTTGGATATATGCTAATAATCCAGATTCTAAGGAGCAGTCAACTATCTGGGTCTTTCGGGATGAGCCAAAACTGACCAAAGTAATACGCTCACGGATCTCTTAAAAATGGTTGCCTCGTTTGTGGCAAAGGGTGTTTACGTTGTTACTATTGTACAAGAAGATCATAAGACAGCTATCGCTGACTGGTTATACCACTGTTTGTTTGCCACAAGTCATCACCGAATTAAAAAACAAATTCAGGATGTCGTGTGATACTGCACCATGACAATGCAATTTCGTATACCGTCCGCCAAACAAAGATGATGAAGAGATTATCTATTCTATCCTTACTGCCCTGTTATTAAGCAAAGTCTTCGTGGTCAACGTTTCAGTTTACCCAAAGAAGCTGTTGACGCATACAAATTAGCCATTTTGACTTCCATTGAATAAATGTTTTAAAAACTGGTTTTTGTTTCTTATAAAGGAACTTTTTAAAGAAATAAATATAATGACTATAGCATCACAATATATTTATGAAAATTTAATTTACGTCCGTAAATACTATCATACCTTTAAA
Source organism: Leucinodes orbonalis (assembly GCA_019425675.1). Classification (NCBI taxonomy): domain Eukaryota; kingdom Metazoa; phylum Arthropoda; class Insecta; order Lepidoptera; family Crambidae; genus Leucinodes; species Leucinodes orbonalis. The sequence goes on from PQWD01011979.1 coordinate 105,099, forward strand.
AAAAATTGTGACTCACACAATTATGATACTAGGAATAGAAACAAACTTGCTGTTCCAGACTTGAGACTACATAAAGAATGTAGGTAAATCTTTTATAGGAAGATGTATAAAGTTTTTCAATAAGGTACCGCAAAATATTGTCGAGTTACCTTTACACATGTTTAAAGCTAGAATAAAAAAACACCTTTCTAAAAAAGGGTACTACACTATTGACAAATATTTATGTGATAAAAATCCGTGCTCTTAAACTGCTCAGCTATTTCAGTGTTTATGATATATTGTTACATTAAGTAAAATGAAAATGATTTTAAAAAAGGCTACACTGTTGAGTTTTCTTGAGTGCTTCTTTCTCAACAGGCCAAACCACTGAAGCGCTTTTTTTTTCAAAGCATCAAAACTCATATTTTTAGTTTAGTATTTTAATCGTTTTTTATTATATTTTTGAATATTTTTTGACGTTCATAAGTGCTTTTTGTAAGCCTAATTGAAATAAATGTTTTTGACTTTGACTTTGAATTTGACTTTGTTCTTCTTCTTCTTGAAAATTTGTTGAAAACAATAAATGAAAATAAATACTCATTTCAAACGACCCAAGCGGGAGTTGAGTGAAACGAATAGATATTTTTTAACACTGGTTTATTGTAATATATCAATACGGAATATATATCATGCTCATAAAAAAAAATGTTGGGGTCATCACACTACGGTGATGTAAAATAGTCTGAGATTTTGTGCATCGTCTTACTGTGAAAATTTCGTGGATTACGACCTTTGCAAGTATTTCCGTAAATATTTCTTTTGGTTTTTGATTCAAGTTAAATTTTCATGTAATGAATGCTTACCATAACAACATATAGGTCAACCGTGTTTGAATATCTCGTTAAGGTGACGGGTCTGGTTGACATCCTGCTCGTTTGCGGGTGCAATACCATATTTCCTCAATTTACACCTTAGCCGGATGGTAGTTCACGCACGATACATTTTCGATAAAAGACGACATTACTTACTACTAATTATTATAACTTATCCTTAACACATCCTGCTCCAGAATATCTCACGTATAATGATTAAAAGCTCGTAGCTAAAAGCTACTTAATACACGTCGTACTCTTTCCTTGAAACGTTAATTAGTACACCAATTATTTCTAACAATTCTTATTGGGTTTTTTATATACGAAATTATGCCTTAAGTATTGCTTTAATTTTATAACAAGCAGTTGTATGTTTTTAAATTTATCAGTGTAAGTGGTTATTATGAAAAAATAAAAAGGAAACCATAACTAATTAACCACAATTTATATAACATATTTTTCAAATGAACGTTTCAAATTACAGAAAGATTTCTAAATCTTACTCACTAAAAACGTAGCCTATCCTCAAAAAGATGATATCACATAACTCTTTTGTTACTTTTCAAAAAGACGACTGCCTATTCATAAAATATACATTCAAATATTCACCATAAAGGATTATGGCAACCATGAAAATCAGCGTTCCGATATGAAAGCGGATTGGCAGCTGGTGTTACATTACACACAAATTGGCCGTGGAAACAGCCGGCGGCGTCGTGAAATTTTAATGAGCTGCTTTGTGGTCTCGCCCGATGAAGATGCCCAATTAAGGGAGTTTAGCCTAAACAGACTGTTCTGGCTACTTTTGAGGTGCAATATATTGGAGAAATGTATAATATATACTACGGAGACTTTGTTTAAGGTAGTCTACACTGCATTGCCTTTGAGACACATCCATATACTTAGTTAGGCATCACTTTTATACTTCATAATCAAGCAATAAAATAGTTATTATTGAATCAGATTTTATATTTGGTTGAAGTGATTGTATAGGAATAGTTATTTGTATTAAGTGTATATCTTACTGCGAGATCACAAAGTAGTTAGGCATCACTTTTATACTTCATAATCAAGCCCAGTGCATATTAGGGATGTTGACTTAGCAGTGACCAGATCAGATATATCAACCGACCTACTTTTTTAACCTTTCAAAAATACTGTTTCACACTATAACGTCACAGTGTTAAATTATAATATTGTGCTATTGTTGCTTTTACAGTTAAAATGTCTGAGGTAGTCAGTATTAGTTATGAGTGTCACCCAAAATCGATAGACGCATGCTGCCGCCAAGTCTGGTCGGCGGGACGGCGCGGCGCCTCTGCGGGCGCCAAGGGGACGACCTAATAAATCGTCGATCTCTTAATGTTTGTCTTGTTATGAAAGCAGTCGCGGTATAGAGAGTTTTATGGATCACCCACAGACGGATATAAATAGAAGTTAAGACGACATGACTGGCGAGATTTTTCTGGCTATTAATATGCTAGTATGAAAAAGCATACTTATTTTTATAATTTCCTGACCCTAGTTTACGAGAGAGGTAGTTTTCTGTATCCACTGGAAACCATTGTAACTGTATTCTTTTATTTGACCGCCATCTCACCCACTATGTTTTTATTCACCGTACGAGCGTCGGATAAACGTACATATAATTTGAAAAAATCAAAAATACATGGGTACGTGGCGGGTTTTGATCCTGCACCCTCTTGATCGGAAGGCAACAGTCCACACCATTTTTTTTTAATTTTCGAAAATATATGTATGTAAGTAATCCGACGCTCTTACGGTAAAGGAACAACACATCGTGAGAAAACCTGCGTACGCCTGCGAAAGGATTCAAGGGTTGTGCGTGGGGTCGGCCAATCCGCACTGGGCCCGAGTGGACGACTAAAGTTAATACACCCTTTACGGGTAGGCTTGTGCCCCTCGGAGGACATTTGATGGGCTGATGATGATGATCACGTCATCACGTTTAGTTTTATACAAATACAAGGAATAAGGCTCAAACATTGGTGCATCCCACTTGACGACCCATTTGGTGTAGCGGTTGGAGACATCAGCTGCTACACATAGGGTTCCGTGTTCGATTCCCGGGCAGTACAAACATTTGTGTGCATGAACATGTCTGTTTGTAATGATCTCGATGTTTTATATGTATAATATGTATGTATTTACAAAAAAAATGTATTTAAGTATGTTTATCCGTTGTATAGTTCCGCTTAGCTTGGGGCTAAATGGCGCTGTGTGAATGTCAGAGGACATTTATTTATTTATTATTCTGGCATACAAAAAACAAGGTTATGTGGTCATCGTTGTAATGTAAGTACCATAGTAAGGGGGTTGGATGAAACTCGTACTGCTGTTGAAACTGCGTTACATAAGGTAGCTCAGTGGTTGGCAAGGAATCAACTCACCCTCAACTTAAATAAAACCAAATTTATCACCTTTACAACAAAACGTTCGTTGCAACCTTATAAGATTCATCATCATCAGCTCATTTAAACGTCCCCACCGAGGGGCACGAGCTACCCGTATAGGGTGATTAGGCCTTAGTCGTCCACGCGGCCCAGTCGGATTGGACGACTCACGCACAACCTTTGAATTTCTTCGCAGGCGTGCATGAAGGTTTCCTCACGATGTTTTTCCTTCACCGTAAGAGCGTCGGATTACGTACATCTATTTTCGAAAATTCGAAACACATTGGTACGCGCGGGATTTGAACCTCGGCCCTCCGGTAGGAAGGCGACAGTCCACACCATTGAGCCACCGACGCTCAGACCGTTACTTCACGATTAAAAAAAACTAATTTGTTGTATTTAGTAGATTACGTATTGGGGCTGAACCTCAGATTTTAATCCACAATAGGATATGGCATAAAGGTTTGGGGTGCCACTGGAAATTCTAAACTATTGCCATTGGAAAGAGCGCAGAGAGCAATTTTGAAGGTAATGGCGTTTAAACCCATAAGATTTCCAACTAAGGCAATATATGAGTTTTGGCAGGTTCTTTCAGTAAGAAAACTATTTATATTTATTGTGGTTCTTCGCAAACACATTGGAACCCCCTACCTCCCTGTGACTTTATTAGATAAACGACGTAAAGATAGAATTTGTCAAACCCAAAAATGTAGGACCGAACTTGAGAAGCATCATTTTAACTCTTGGCTCAATTGTTTATAATAAAATGAATATAATGCTAAATATATACCCTCTTATAGGTTATAAGTGTCAAATTATTTTAACAGAATGGCTTCTTGGGATAGAGTATGATGTGGTTGAATCTTTATTGAAACGACACTCTTTACAAAATGCACTATAATTTACATACTCATAAACACACACACACACACTTCTGTTGACTACACACACATTAATATAATCTCACACACACTACCAAAATGAAACAGTAACCTAACTTTGCATATTTAATTGTATAAATGTTATATATGTCGGCGCACGATAGAATTTATATACAAAATGTATGAACAGTATCGTTGGCGATATAGTTAATGCCAACGATTCATGATAATATTAAGAATCAACTGTTTAGTTTACTAAAAAGTTAGGTTTGAGAAGTAAAAGAAATAATAATTAAACTTAACTCTTTTATTGCAAATATTACAATACAACAGTTAGTATCTTACTTACATGACTAGCACGACCCAAATCTCAAACGAGAATGTCCTTCAAATTTCAATCATTGGCTCCACATTTCGGCGCTTCACACGCCGCCATCTTAACGCCATGTCCAACTTACATTTCGTCGTATTATAAACTATGGCGCTGCACGCGCATCCAATTATTATGACATTAAGATAATTTGCAACTAGACGCTCACAAAAATTTGCCTAATTAATAACTTAATTAATTAAGCTTATTCCATAATTCTGAATACAAAAAGACAACAACAAGTGTCTAACAAAATAACTTTCTATTCAAGGTTGCCGGAACTTAACAATCAAAACAGTGGATTATAAAACATCCTAATATGAATTCTTAATTCAACAAGTTATTTAATGATAGCTAATATTCACTAGATATTATAATAATATTTATCGGTATTAAGATTTGTTATAACAAACAGATTTCTATTTCTGATTAATAAAAATTAGTTAATTGTTCTAAATACACGGATATAGTTTCGCTAATCTCGTGTTGGTAACTTATTAATCAAAACAGCATTACTTCAATTCAGTAATGCTGGAATAATTATTTTACTATTTAAATTAAGCTTTAAATAATGTTTAATGATTTTATAAGAGATGTAACATTGGAAATTATGAATTAATAAAAATGTAATTAGAACAATCGCCGCCACAGGAAACACTTATGTTTTTTGTTAAAACACTGTTCCTTAAAATCATTAAGGATTAAGTTGCATTGTTGCCAGTTAAATATATTGTTAAATAATATTTGATGAATTATCTATCGATATTAAATTGGTTGCGGCGACATAATAATTTTATTCCCTTTCTTATATAAAATATTATTTAAGCTGATTATTATGTAAATAAAGGAGGCTTGTAAACGTTATATTTGAAACGCTCATCTGCTAGAGGTGGGTGCTAATAGCTACAACACAGTCTTAGACTACTGTATCTGTTAACGCTTTTGAATTTTCGTGAGTAATATAAAATTGTGTTTTAATAAATAATAGTAAGAAGAAAGAAAAGAAAAGATTCCATGTTTATAGGTCACGATAAGCTGTGTCGTCTTGGTTTAGACATATAATTTTATTTGAAAAGTGCGGAAGCAGGTAACATTACACAGCGTTATTTTAAAGTTTATTCTAAGTATTCATTTCATGTTTTAAATAATATTTAATAAGAAGACGAAGTTCATTGATAATAACTCAATTTGAGTTCTATTTCGATTTTTACCGCTTCACATGAACAAATCAACTTCTGGTTTACCCAGTCTTCATTAGGGACAGTAACTTGTTATAATGAGAGTCCGTCCTGGTTTTAATTTCGTGTGTAGCCACGATGAGGCGAGCGGGGAGCGGGATTAATCCACTTCAAAGGATATGCTGAATTACAGTAGCTTCGACATTCAAATGGGTGTACCTATAGCTGTACCAAATAATTAAATTTCACTATAGGGACATTAATTAAAATGGCTCTTTGATATCGAGAACCTTTAGAAAGGAAAAATAGGGTTATTAAAATATATTAATGAAATATAAATTGAAATTGTAACAGAAACTGTGAGCTTATTTCATTATTATTGGTAAAGTATTTCGGACATTAGATACTAACAAGTTGCTACATTGTATTGCTAATATATTTAATAAATAACGGCCTTAGGAATCAAAAACTTTTAATGATTAAAGTAATATTTATCGCTGACAGTTAAAACTAACTAATATATAGTCATCATCATCAGCCTATAGTCCACTGCAGTGCTTAGGCCTTCCCGAACAGCTCGATAATGGGGAGATCGGGCCGTAACCCACCACGCGGGCCTAATGCGGACTGGTGGGTGTTAACGACCACCATCCTTAGATTTGAGTCGGGCCGACGGCTTAACGTGCCTCCGAAGCACGGAAACTTCTTCTTTTTTGGACAATCACGTGATCAATTATTTTTCCCCGCGGGATTCGAACTTACGACCTCAGGTTCACGGAGCCGAACACTGCCCACTAGAGCTCGGAGGCAGTTCACAATCCACTCATGTAATCGATAACATATTATCGAATTTTCACTTAAAACGGATCAAGTTATCAGATCACTAAGGTAGGGATGTAAATGAAATTAAAAATAAAATAAAGTAATCACAAATAATTTAATATTTTATGTTGGGCTGTCAAATCTATCAAACTTATCCTTAAAATTAGCTTTGGTGTTTTGTTATTTATAATTTCAAAATATTGATACGTCTGCGTCTCCACCTAGCTACGAATAGAGCAAGCTAGGTCAAGTTATTTACTCTTTAAAAGACGATAATCAAAACTTAAGTAGCTACTTAATTTAAGAACTTCATTACGTTGAAATGTAAGATCATATGTTGTTAATCTCTAATGAAAATGTTAAATTGTAATACATTTGTCTGTTATCAAAACAAGAGCACGATTGTTGGGATATTTTTGGCGCCACCGCCGCAGACGTCTCGGCGCCACTCATTCCCCGGTGTGCGTTCATAATACACCATGTGACACCATTACACAGATAACGCAATGAACGCAGAAACCAATAATATATTGTAGCTTGTATTTTATTAAAAAATATATTTAAGAAACACTCTTCTTTCTTCGCAGTTCTTTTAGTGTGTGTAGTAAGCTGATGAGGTAATACCAGGTGGTTAAAGTGGCAGGTAGCAGATGAATGGAAGCTGATTGGGATCGGTTCGTGTGGAAGTCATTCATTCAGCAGTGGATGTTTTAGAGCGTAATGATGATGATGATGATCTCATCATCATCTTATCATCAGTGTTCTGGGCTTTGCAAGGCACTTTAAGGTATTTACTTAAGATAGTAGTTGTTATTAAGGGACAGTAGAAGAAAGAAATATAATTTATTTGGTTCACAAGAAATACATTTAAAATAGCTTAATTAATAGGTTATATAGTTGAGATGTCAAATGTGTAAACCTCGTCTAGGCGAGAGCACTAACGTGCCCCCAGATAAAAAAGTTAACATAAAGTGAATATTATTACGATTAACAAATATCGCTTCACATTATTGAATGGTACTTATATAAAACTAGTTGTGCCCCGCGGTAATACTCGCTAAGATATCATAAGATATTCTCTCGCAGTAAAACGTAGCGCGAAGCTTGCGCATTGTGAGCTGCGTAACATATTTTACATGATAAATAATTTGATACCAAGTAGATACTTTAATGTTTGTGACAAAAACAATCATAAATATAGAGATTGTACATATCACTTCGGAAGGTAAATACGTTGAGGAAAAAGCCACAAGTAACTTTTAGAAAATATATATTGGAACTTTATTGGCATTTTATTTTCAAATTTTGATACAATCAGCAAAATCTTTCCAAACTAATGAGTTTTACTTATTCATTTTTTTTTAAATTGTAATATTAATCTTCAAATATTACCTATACTAAAAAAAATTGTAGTAAATATGATAATTCTACGATCACTTATTGAATGCTATGAAACAATTGGCAAGTTTTTAAAATTTTCAGACTTAATATATTGCACATTCTGTTCAATAATAAGCCTGTGCTAAAGTAAAGGCACATTCGTGGCTTTGAGCGCGCCATCCCGCTAATGTGCGTCGAGTGCAAATGTTTGAGTTGGGCAAGCGGTATCGATCACGGGAGATCACGGCGCTTCACGCGCTTCCGTCACGTCTCGAGTGCCTGTAAGCTGCTCGTGCAATATCAGAGATGCCAAGGCATTTCCCCGTGTTGGCTCCAAGCAAACAACTCGATGTTCACTAGTATGTAGGGACGCGGGAATATGAATATAGTTCTGCGTGCGTTTTGGAGTATTCTAGCGGTATGTTGCAGGCTTTTTTGTAATGTTATGTAGTGAGCGCGATGACCCGTTTGCTCACCTGATCTGAAACGTTATGTCACAAGCAAGTAAATTACTGTGGTCTTATAGAGATGACTAGTGCATAATATGCGGCTAACCATCATCGTCTCGCGGGCATAATCTTGATTAAAACCTATTTAGGTATTTTTTATAAAGAGCTATTTTTAATTTGTTTTGATTATTTCGGAAAATTGTTTTAATTCTGCTGCCATTTACCACCAGCTAGGCTATTTTCTTGATTCTTGACTCAATCTATAAAAAATAGTAAGAAAAACACTATGAATTACCAACTAAGGCCAAGTTAGCCTCGGCTAAGTGCAGCAAGGACCCTGACGCGGAGACGTTCCAAAACTCGATTGAATTTCCGGGCTGTAATGACGTCACGGAGCACCGGATATACCGTTAATGCATGTCAATTGTTGTGCCCCTAACTTCGTTAGTCGCCCGCGCCGTTTTGCCCTTAAAAGCTTTGTAAACTCTTATGACCGTGTCATAGCTGAGTTACAAATTTGTTTATAGACCCCTTTGTAACGGAATTATTGAGAGGACAACGTAAGTTACATTTACTTTAGTTATTTAGATATGGAAAGCATAAAGTAAGTGCCAAATTTCTGTATCTAAATAGTAATTGTGGCGCTATTATTATTCTCCTCCGCTATTATTATAGGGATCATTTCTACAGGAAGCACAAGTTCTGACAATTCTTCAATTATTAATTTTTAAAATATCTCTATCAACCCATAAGCGCTTTTTTACCTCGAATGACTACAGTCTGTTGCTAAAAAACAACTTCATTTAGAAAGCCGACTCGGTAATTATGTATATCCGGATATATATTTAAAACAAGGTGCTACGTTGTTGTAACATTACATAATGCTCTGTTTCGGAAGCAAAGCCAATTTTAACAAATTGGTTACTTTCTCAAGTCTATCTGAGTACAGAAAATTTGATGAATTGATATTTAATATTACGCAATTATACTGCAAAACTACATTTCAATTTCCTATGCAATATTAAGCAATTGTTATTGTAGTTTAATATACAAATGCACCTTAAATGTATTCCTGCTCAGAAATGTTAAAGCATAACGTTTGAATTTTACTCCCAATTAAATTTTATTATTTGAATATTGTTTCTTTTATTTAATTTTATTTCACTAATGCTTTGATATAGCTGGTGATCAATGTTTTGTGTACAGTATTTGATTGTTATGGTTCACTATTCTAATGCACAAGCAAATTTAATTATAATAATTGTAATTTGTTTTTTTTTGTTAATTGTATGTGACTAACCTAATTTTGTGCAATAAAGAATTATTATTTGAACTTTCCGAGATGACGAATGACTAGTCTATCTAGCAGTTTAAAAATAAAAGAATTTCCCAAAAAAACATTCTATTATAAAGAGGTATTACATTTTTTTATTCTAGAGATATACTATGACAAAGATAATCAAGTGGACTTATTTTTCAATTCCTTTCGAAATGAATACAAAATAAGTCCACCCTAATGTATTAGTTAGTTCATTAAATTCCTTTCGTACAGTGCCTTTGTAACTTTGTGAGCGATCCGCAAAGGAGCGAGGCTTCTCTTTGAGCGCACTTGTGAGGCTTTCTGGAGTCGATTGTACGCGGGAGTCACTTGTTTGCCGCTGATCGACTAGGGCGCCTGTCTCCTAACACAATTTGAGGTTTCCTTGTGTTGCATGTGAATGATATTGGATGCTTTGTGGTAACTTTAACATAGTTGTTTATTTTTATGGTATTATTGTAATAATTTGAATTTCACATTATATAACATTTATTGAGGTTTTTTAACGGATTTTTATTAAGTGTGGTGAATATTTGCAACAAACCGGGGATAGTTTCAATATAAATTGCAATGGTTTTTTAAATGGAATGGAGACTAAATATTCTCGATTCGTCACAGTTGGGCGATTGGAAGAAAACATATTTTTATGACATTTATACTACTATTTCATATTTAATTAAAGTTTTTCTCAAGCACAATGTAAGAATATAAAACAGTTTTTGAAACTTCTTTGTTCAGATCATTAAAGCGTCTGCGAGCGTCTCTGTCAATTACATCGACACTCGAGTTGTCGCGAGATTGCATTTTAGATAATGGCGCAGTAATCACGCCGGTGATTTATCACCGCTATCGCCGCTTCACTGTCCATTAAGCAATCACCACTCACGGCAACCCTTTTGCGGGAGTCGACGGGAGACCGCCGCTCGGATGAATCTCGCTTGTGACGTGTTCGCGGCTATACGTAATCACTTATTGTTTAAGCTAGTGCGAGAAATATGCACACACAAAATAACATTAATTAATTAAAAATATTTTAAGACAAAAATGAGAAACGTAAACAAATTATCATTTTCAATATAAGCATTGGAAAAGTATTTTTTGCATTATGTCAAAAACCAAATCAAACATCAATAACGAGGCTTTTATATCATACAAGTTGTTGCATCCTACATCTCACATAAGAAGTCTATGCAAAGTTGAGAATATTGGTGTGGGTATTTTAAACGACTAACGCAACCTAGTATCTATTGAGGAGCAGTCTAAATAGTTTCTAAGAGTTATATTCAAAACCACTTACTTCCTTTTTCAATAGTAGCAATGAAAGTGAGGCTTTGATTTAAGCCTGCACGCCAGAAAAGGAAGATATTCTCCAAATTGAAAATATCGCCATGACAAATAAATCAAACACGATAGAGATGCCGAGTTACATATCCCCGGCAAGCAATTTACATGCTGCATTGTTATACTTAAATAAATCCTTTTGCAAAGCTCTACATCGCATTGAAACGTTGGCTTAGTATTTAAATGGATTCCCATTTGTAGTCCCGAACATGAAAATAGCGTGGCTCTTAAACCGAGGGGACCGGGAAGAGTTAGCAAACTGTGCGAGCGGGCGCACAAATGCAAATTTCATGTGTCTTTAGCCTGCTTGCATCAACCGATGAATATATTTATCTGTACTAGTTTCAGAAAGATAAATTGCATTTTTCGGGAACGATAAACTTTAGAAATAATTAAATAATCAAATGTATGAAGTACCCTCAAATAAATGCAAGAACATAAAATAAGATATATATATATATCTTAATACGTATTTTATGTTCTTATAAATTGAAATAAACTTAAAATCAGTTTATTGCAATTTCAAATAAATACTCACAGCAAAAACCAAAATTATTTATCACATTATTTACCCAAGTTTAATTTCAGACATATTGAAAAGATTTAACAATCAATCTATTAGGGAAAAACCAGAGTAATTTATGAATTATGTGTGTTACTCATAAACAAAGACATCTTCTATAGTGATACACTTAAACAAAATTAAACTAAAACATGAAAATCAGAACATATTAAGAGATCAATATTACCGAGAAACAAATACATTTTGTACCTATTTGTTTAAAGCAACACATAACAACAAGCCATTTCTTAAAAAATATATTATTCTACAGTCTTATACACATTCTGACTTATAATGCGTATCCACATTCATACACATGGCGTGGTTATTGTTGTTTTTCAAAGAATAGCAGTGGTAGAACTTTTGCTTACTAAAAGGGTGCTCTCGCCTTGCACAAGTGTATGTGAGCTCTTATATCTGGTTAGAGCTGTGGTCGATTTTATTGACTGTTTAGAGACCATAAAAATGTAAATCCGAACGCGCTGTAAAGTATCTTTTTTATTGTGATGAATCATGGTTTGCCATTCAATTTGTTTTGCGAGCAAGACGGGATGTAAATTTGAGAATACTTTATATGGTACTTTATTCCGCAGTTAAACAGTCGATGATAAATTGGCTAAGTAATACTA